>WBMW01001745.1:754253-912717 GCA_013396635.1 Penelope pileata
ACAAAGATGTTAAACAGTACTGGTCCCAGTACCGATCCCTGGGGAACACCACTCGTCACTGGTCTCCACTGGGACATTGAGCCATTGACCACAACTCTCTGAGTGTGGCCATTCAGCCAGTTCCTTATCCAGCGAGTGGTTCATCCGTCAAATCCATATTTATGCAATTTATCAACAAGGATGTTGTGTGGGACAGTGTCAAATGCCTTGTACAAGTCCAGGTAGATGATATCGGTTGCTCTCCCTTTATCCACTGATGCTGTAACTGCATCATAAAAGGCCACCAGGTTTGTCAGGCACGATTTGCTCTTGGTGAAGCCATGTTGGTTACCACCAATCACCTCGTCTCGATTTTCCGTGTGCCTTAGTGGAGCCTTCAGGAGGATCTGCTCCATGATCTTGCCGGGCACAGAGGTAAGACTGACCTGAACCCTTCATGTAGGGCTATAGCATCTTGGCTGAATATCTAAGGCAAATTCTCAAAGGTGTATGCTTTTTCCAATCCACACCAAAAGGAATTTCAGAAAATATCAGAGACTCTTTAAAGGACCAAGTTCCCTATCTTTTCCTAATTCTCATTCCATTGTAATATTCATTACAGTGAATGAAATAACTGGATAATATTAATAGCATAATTTACAGAACTATCCAACTAAATAAGTCAAATGCTTAAGCTGTTGTTAAAAGATAGGGTGATCAACTGTACATGGGAAAGCATTTTACATGGACTTGCTTTCTGTCCTACAAAACCGAGAACCTTCAGTATGTCTTCTGGGGGCTAAACAATCATCACCTTAACTGCCACCCTAAAGATATGGTAGCTTGTTGATACACTTTATAATGGAATAAGAATCAGACAGGTTAGGACCTTACCCATGAAAGTGAGTGTGTGTGAAAGGAAAGGAGTACAGCGTTTACTGTCTCTTCTCTTTCAGCAGGAAAGGTTGGATCATGCTCACATTTCAGTTTCTTCTGTCACTTGCTGTGTTGGGACAGTGGCATAGTCAGAAGCTAGTAGGTGCCAGGATGGTAGAGAGGAAACAGTGAATTAATTGTGTCTCACAACTACAGTGCTTCCTGCCTCACCCATTGCTCAAGGCCATTTCTAACTTCAGATTATAGCCCAAATAAATTGCTAATTATGGAATAAAAACTTCTGAACTTCTCTTTTAATGAAGAGAACACTTCTCACTCTGAACTTCTTTTTCAATGGATGATGACATATCATCAATGAACTGCAATCACTTTGTAAATGTCTTCATAAGAAAATATTATGCCAGAATTCTGTGACAGGAAATGACATGCAGCTTATGAAACTTGTTTGTACAAATTAGCTAAATAGAAATGCGTGATTTCAGTTATGTTATTGTTGACAGTACTCAAGCACAGTATACAGATACCTGTCCTGGTTCGACCTAGCAGACAGCTAAGTCCCACACTGTTGTTCGCTCACCCTCCCCCCTCCCAAGTGGGATGGGGGAGAGAATTAAGGAATAAATACGGTAGAACCCGTGGGCTGAGATAAAAGCTATTTACTAAGACAGCAGAGAGAATAAAAGAAATACCAGTACACACACAAATATATATATAAGAAACAATAGATAATACACAAAGCAAGGGACCAACAACCGATAACCAACCGGCCAGCAGCCCCTCCCTCCGAGAAAGAGATTCCTTCTCCGTAAAAATCACATGATGTGATGTGGTATGGAATAGCTCTTTGGTCAGTTTAGGTCAGCTGCCCCAGTCCTGTCCCCTCCCGGTTCCCGGCTCCTTGTGCCTTCTAACTGCTTCACTGAGGAACAAAATATGTCCTTGGCTGTGTTCAACACTGCCAGGTGTTATCAGTTTTGTTCCTCTTCTGGGAACAAAACATAGCTTCATACCAGACACTGTGAGAGAAGTAACTTCTATTAGAAACTAAGACAATACCAAAAAGTATCTGAATTCCCTGTTAATCAAAATCAGCCATTGAGCATATCTCTACATGCCATCTGTCGGTTTGCAATGAAATCTGGATAAAATGCCCAGTTGAAGTAGAAAAATGAATGACATTTATTAGCAGCACCTGTATATAACAAAACTAGGATGAAAAATCTCCACTGATGAATGGAAATATAGGAGTATGCAGGCAAAACTCTGCAGTTCAATTCAGTACTTACTTTCAGAGATGAAATGTTTCATTTTCAGTCAGTACTCTTTGATTTCTTTGATTACTTCTCTTTTTTTCCTTGTGGCAAAAGTCAAAACCCCAGTCATTCCTAAAATGCATTTCCCCAAACTATTTTAAAAAGTAAAATAATACAAATCCAATAGATAAGTTAGAAAAGCCAAAAAGTGCAGCACAGTGCCCTAGCATTATTCGTAATATATTCAATTTCTGTAAAACTCATTTACTGAACCTCCTTTACAACACAATCAATTATCCTTTGGAAATATCCAGATGAACATATAAGGCTCTGTTAAATTTTCTGTTTGTGTCTCTACCCCAGCCACATTTTTGCTTTTATTCAGTTGTTATCTAGCTAAGACTAACTTGTGACTTTCACTATGAAGTTATTTCTCTTCAAGCCCCAGAACCTGATCCTGTGAATTTCTCTCACAGACCCATTCAAGAGGAAAAAAAAAGCACCCTGAAGGACACCATGAAAGTCCTTCTTTCATGCCTGGGTATGCTCAAGATCTTCACAGTCCATCCTGCTTCTTTGGCACTGTGTGGGGAGAGTTTAGAAGCAGGATGGGGGAGGAGGAAGTGAGACAACATCTACAGTTTCTTCTACAAATGTAGGAGGCAAAATCATAGTGTGTATATATGTCTAGTTTATTCAAGCTTCCTTTGACTTAATAAGCAGTTGTTTATACAGTTAATGACAATTGTTTGCATGACTATTTAAGTATACTTCCACTTCTTTCTGCAAGTAAAAGCTGCCAAACAATACTGGCATGACATCTCTGGGTGGAATTTCAACCCTATAAAAACAAGAAATGGCAAAATTCCCAGCTAAAATTTTGACAAATCTACTAAAAAGCCTGGCACTTGGGCTAGCCCTCATAGGATAATGCAAATTACTCTGTCAGAGAACAAGCAGTTCTGTGGTGGAGGAGCATTAGCCTGCATGCTGGCAGGCCCTCAGTGAAATGCTCAGTCGTATGGCAGGGGTCTTCCTGGGAAAGTACCCACACAAGTCCCTTAGTGCAGTGATTAAAGCACTCGCCAGCGATGTGGGATGTATGAGTCTGAGTGCAGATGGGATGAGGGAAGAAATGAGCAGTGTTTCTGAATTCATCCTGGCTGCTTTGCTGCTGTGTAAGCTGGAAAGCGTCACCAGTGCAGTCTGTGTGATCTCCAAGGCAGTCAAAGGGCAACAGCCACCTCAAGGCTCATCAAGGGAAGGAGCCTCTCAGGGCAAATGGCAATATCAGTGCGTCATTGGGATTACCTGTAAGGCCTGGGCATGAAAGGGCACTGACCTGCTCAGCCTTGTCAAGAATAGAGTGCTTCTGGGAACTCAAGAACCCAGGCAGGGCAAGAAGCACCATGGGAGATCATTTCTTCAGTTCAGATCATCCCACATAAATCACAGCTGCACTGTGAATCTTCACCATGTCCACTGACAATATGATTATCAAGCACATTAAACCTTTGATTAAAGCCATAAAACAGTTCCTGCTCATGTGCTGTTATATCTAAAACCAGGATTGAGCACCACTCAGTCTGAACTCTGCAACCTGCTGTAGGGAACCTGCTCTGGCAGGGGGGTTGGACTCGATGATCTTTCGAGGTCCCTTCCAACCCATTCTGCAATTCTGTGATTTTAAAAGCTGCTAAGGTCTTCGGGGTCAGCATAAGGAGGCAAGTCCTTTCTTGGATCTGCATGCAAGGGAAAAGCAAAGACTTGCTCACACGGCTCAGAGTCATGCAGGCTGCCTCACTGTGAATTTTCCCCACTTGTGCTGCCAAATGCAGTGAGAAGGCAACAGTCAGCTCTTCCCCAGCACTCACCTGCCACTCCATAAATGTCAGCTCAAGCACGAAGACAACACAACAGCTACAGAGGAGCTGTAGCAAATCTACTCAATAGTAGCCATGCAAAAGTCAGTCAGAAGCAATAGTTTCCTAAATATTAAAAAGGGCTTGCTAAAATATTTGCCAACTGGTTTTCCTACATCTGACGGCTTCACTCCAGACCTCTTGGATGCAGCAAGCAGGGTGTTGACAAAATATGTAGCCAAAAGTGAAGAGGATAAGTTCCATATGCTAAGTGCTGCCAGTAGATGCAGAGATACAATGACAGTATTTAAAATGGCCATGCTTCACGCTGACTCTGGTGCTCTTCTCATGCCACAGGGAACCAGAACAGTTTTAACACCAGAAGAAAACAGTCATTCATTGTTTTTGTGGGGTACTTTTCGGTAGCTTCAGGCCCTTGAATCAGTTCCCTAAGTGTTCACTTGATGTTAGAGGGCACAGGGAAAGAGCAAGAATGCTGGCCAGGATGGGAGGAACAGGAGCACCTCCTCACAGCACTGGTGAGCTCTTGGAAGGGCTGCCCTCATCCCTCTGAGCCTTAGACACAAACATTGGTGCGTTGGCTCAGCAGTTCAGGGAGCTGGGCTGTGACCTGGGTCAGCATGCAGCACAACCTTCTCCAGCCGGGCAGCTCAGCTCCAGCTGCCTTTGGAAGGAAGCCATGCCCTGTTCCCAGGCCACCTCGCAGACTGCCGAGCTCAGCTGCTGTGGTGCCAGGGTTGTTTTTTGAAGCTTCCAATAAATTTGCTCTTGCTGGAAAAGTGGTTTCTTTCCCTTCTTTTTCTCATGTTCAAAACCAAGTGCATTATTTTTAGCTCAGATTTCTCCTTTTGAACTTGCATTTGGGCACTAAATCAACACAGGAAACTTCTATTTCTAAAGATGGATGTCTCAAAAATGACCAGCAAGAAGGAAGGAGTGGTGTGATGGCTGTTCTGCAGCATCTGCATAAAGTGTAATGCACCACACTCAGAAAAGGAGTCGGGAACTAAAAGTAGCACTTTCATAAAATTTGAGAACTTGAAATCTACATCTAAAGTCCTTGTCATCTTCCATCTAATTTTAGAAATGTATTAAGAAATTTCTCTGAAGACTCCATACCCCGAAGTAGTCTCTAGGGCAATTTCCACCATTTCTTTTTTCAGCTGTGAAAACGCCCTTGGCTGATTGGCTGTGTAGACCAGAATATATGAACTGGGATTGCTCTACTGAGACCTTTAAATAGAGGTGTGTGGGTATCCAGGGGTATGGGATAACAAGAGAACACAGCCATAGATCTGTGATTCCATGGGCCAGGCAGCAGCACAGGTGATGGTTCTGTGACTGTACTGGGGAATTAGGGCTGTTCAAGAGGAAAAATAAATGAGTCATTTGTATTATCGGCTATATCACTAAAATCATCAGGGCTAAAGGAAGGGTTTCATCCCTAACATGCTGAGCTTGGCACAGGTTCCACACTGAGAGAGGTGAGGGCTGGTTTCTAGAGGTCTCCTGTCACGTGCCACAAGGACTGACATACTGATGTCCCTCACAGAGAGCCAGGTCCCTTCAGCAACTCTGAAAAACGAGGTGATTTCTATCCAGGTGACCAGTTATACAGTTAGATCCTTGCAAGTTTAAAATGTTGGTCCAGTTTAAGAATGAAGGAGAAAAAGAATACTGTCCGGTAATATGATTGCAAAATCAGGGGTTTTCAGGGAAGGTAAACTGTCATGTGTTAGTCTGCTTCTAAAACTAAGTTTGTTTTCCGTGTTTCTGTGGGAAATCAGAGGATGTTATTAACTGACTCATGCAGCTGTTGACTTTAGCAAGCAGGCAACTGATATAAATAGAGAAACACTGGTGAGCCCTGGACTGAGAAGTGGTTGAGAGCTCTTCTAATAAGGGCTCTTTCTGAGGACAGAGGCAAAGATGAAAACGAAGATGCTTGCTTTCCTGGGGCTACTCTATGTTGCATATTCTTATGCTTTCCCAGTGGCTCCAGAAACAGAAAAAGAAGATATGCAGTTTGCTCAGGTAAAGTCTATAGACAAAATGTAGACAACAATTTATTGAGAAAAAGAAATACAGTGATGATGTATCGATGACGTAGAATATTTTGCTAACAACTCTCTGCCTTTGAAAAGAAACATTTATGCTCTAAATTGTTGCTTTTCCTTCCCAACAGAAATATCTGGAAAACTTTTATGATTTTAAAGAAGAGAAAAACTTTAGAACAACGCATCTCAATCCCATGGCTGACAAAATCCGAGAAATGCAGTCATTCTTTGGGCTGGAGGTGACAGGGGAGCTGAATCGTAAGACGCTGGACATGATGAAGCAGCCCAGATGCGGAATACCAGATGTCCGCTCATACAGCACCTTCCCACGGAGTCCTAGATGGAAGAAAGAAGATGTGACATTTCGGTAACATATATTAAAGCATTTTTCTCTGTACACCAGACTTGTGGCTGCCAGGCAGAAGTAAAGCCACCAGTTTCTTTATTATTTACTCCTGTAAATACTTTACTCCTGTATTTGTCCTTACAAAAGCCCCATTCAGAGTGACAAGGCCAAGAATGTGGGGAACATTTCTATCTTCTGCCTTAGACTTCCAAATAATGGTAAAAGAGACCAGAACAGGAATCTTTATCACTTTGTTAAAAGCGTACAAAATAAGATGATTAGAAGATAGAAGGGATACATCTGAGAGTATCTGCTAGGATTTCTGAAAGATCTGAAAGAAAACTCTGAAAACTTTGAAAAGCAGATAACTGGAAAATAAACAATCTGACATATAAACAATAACATCCAGTGCTTAGAATATTTGACCTCAGTACTATGTGCCCTAGCCATAGTTCTGGTTGCTTTTAATTCCTTTAGTTTTGTTTTACAGGATTTTGAACTACACTCCAGACATGTCACAAGCCGAAGTGGACGAAGCAATTACAAAAGCCTTCCAGCTCTGGAGCAGTGTCACTCCTTTGAGGTTCACCAGGCTCTACAGCGGTGAAGCAGATATAATGATCTCCTTTGCTTCTGGATGTAAGCGACACCCTTGCCTGGAAATGATAACTGTTTGTCACTTTTTCATACAGAGATGATAAAAAGCATCACTTGTTTCACATATTTTATTTTTTTTTAGTTCATGGTGACTTCTATTCCTTTGATGGCCCAGGAGGAACCCTGGCTCATGCCTACCCTCCTGGCAATGGGATAGGAGGAGATACCCACTTTGATGAAGATGAATTTTGGATCAAAAGTAACACCCATGAAGGTAAGAAGCCTTAAAAATTTCATTATTTGTTTTTTATTAGAAAATGTTTGTCTTGAAGACACTGTGAAGCCATAGATAGGTACCATGGCAATAATTCCAGTATTTGCTGAGGTGTAAAATGTCAGTGTAATTTAATAAAATGATTCTGCATACTCTGACCTGGGCTGCAAGTCATTACAATCCCCTGAAGTTAATTCACAGACTGCAGCAAAATAAGCAAAAAGGTTAGCATGAAACAGTGATTTGGTAACCGTGACAAAATCATGTTAAGGCAGGGAATTTTTGCCATCAGGTAGGCCCTTAACATATGTAATACTGAGCCCTCAAATTTTTTTTTTTTTAAATAAAATTATTTAAAATTATGGAAACCTTTAAATTCTGCAAAGGAAGAAAAGGATCTTGAATTTGTTGCTGAGTACACTTGTGAGTTTTTTTGGTGTCCATCAAAGTCCAGGGGTGATATTAGAGCCCACATGCCATTGGCCTTCCTGAAGGAGTTACCAAGTGAATTCTATGTCACTTACGATTCCCAAAATAGGACCAGATGATTAAAACATTCTCATCCAATTTTCAGTCTTTATTAACATTAAAGAATCTTTGATTCTTTGTTGGCAGGAAAATTTCTGCCACATGAGCAAACATTGTCCCCAGATTGGTTCCCCTGTGAGAAATAAACATTTATGATTGGAAACTCATTTATTTTCTAAGATATTATAGAACCTCTTACCTGGGACGTAGTTAAATTTTTCTATTTTATTAACACCATGATATATCATGAATGAGAATATAGAATCTGTCATGAATTAATTTTTTTTAGTGTATGTTTTCTGAGCTGGCTCTTCTTTTTTAGGATACAACTTATTCCTTGTTGCTGCTCATGAGTTGGGCCACTCACTGGGTCTTGGTCATTCCAATGTCTTTGGTGCCTTGATGTATCCTATATACATGGCCAGGGATACAAGAAACTACAGGCTTCCTCAAGATGATATCAATGGCATTCAGGCCCTCTATGGTAAGCAAGAAGTATCATTTTTGGTGGCCAATAAATAAGCATTTATAACAAATTTTACTCAACAGCTAAAAAGTACTAATCTTTCTACTGCAGGAAGGATACTGAGGTTTAATTTCCTGATATTATTTTGTGCAAATCTCTACATTTCTTTGAGGCTAGAAGTCGATATCTGCAACATGCAATCTGTGGGCTGTGTCCATGCTGCTAAAACAAGATGTTCAAGAGCCTTTCTCTAATGCTACCAGAGGAACAGCTTGTAACTGTACTATTAAACTCTCTTACCGTCCACAAAAGGATGATCGTGTGCACAACTGCTATTTGGAAATTGGTTTTGCTCTACAGTAACTCCTGAGTACACACAGTTTGAGATAGTAATAGCTTGTCAAGACAATTTTAACAGTTATCAACACAGATAGCCAAGTTAAATTACCCAGCTTTCACTGGCATTAACTTACTAATTGAGTTGTAACCTTGAAGAACCTGTACGTTTGGCTCAGTAAGGTACATTTTGAAGCTCTGCAATACAAAACTATAATTCATCTTCCAATTCCACATTTATCTTTTTCCCAAAGGACCGCCAAAGGAATCTCCTGCATTTCCCCCACAAGAACCAACTGAAATGACACCTGCAGAAGCACCAACTGAAATGTCACCCCGGGAGGAACCAACAGAAGTGACACCCTCAGAAAGACCACAGGACTGTGACCCTCATTTGACTTTTGATGCTATCACTACTCTCCGTGGGGAAATACTGTTCTTCAAAGGCAGGTAAGTGATTTCATTTCTATCAATACCTTCTTCTGAGACTCACAAAGGTAAAATACAAAGTTAGTTCAGTTCAAGGAATTTGTCTTCCTTTGGTTACAAGGGAAAATATTTATTTCTGAAAGTATTAAGGCAACTTCGCAAATTTTTACTAGCCCAGCAAGAGTTGGGTGAGTAACATGATTTACTGATAGGTGAGTAAAATGTTGTAAGCCATCATCCATCATCACCATTGCAGTTGTGCAAGGCTGAATAATCCCAGTGTCACTCCTCAGACTGCAGCTGCTTCATACACAGCACCATCCTCATCACACCAGCCCAGGTGTGGGTCATGGAGCTGTGGAAAGTGTCACTGGTTATTTTTGTGGAGCACTGAACTAGTGCCAAGTAATGCCTGCAGAGAGTCCCTGCCATTACTGGTTCTTGCTTTTTGGGTACGTTCTGACACTGAATACTGTAGTGGGATGTTGGCAATGTGCTTCCACCCTGGAGATAGGGCACAGCATGATAGGCTCAGTGTTTCACTCACCTCTTGGGCTGGTGACAGTGTTTCAATTGAACAAACTTCCTTTAATGAAGTGGGTCTGATTCCTGTTCTAAACCATGTGATGAAGAATTGTAGCTTAAAAACATTTTAGGAAAGGGGAGGAAGGAGCAATTCCCCCTTACTTTGTTTTTTAACATATTTTTCCAAGAAAGTTTAGTGGATCTTTGTAACCAAATTGAAATTAAGAACAGAGCTGTGCCAGCCCATGTGGTACATGATGAAGACAAAGCTTTAGTCAGTAGCACTACCACAGGCATCACATGTTGATGGGCAAGCCATCGGAGCATTGGTGAAGTAGTCTAAAGGGCAAGTGGCTCTACGTGGCCCTGCTTGAGCAAAGGTGTTGGACAAGATGACCTCCTTCAACCTCAATCATTCTGTGACATCAGTGCAAGCAGTAGTAAAGGGGAAATGTCAATGAGAGAGCCGGGCAAAATGAAGCTCTCCATCCCAAAAGGAGTAATGGTTTTGCCCAGTAGGGAGGACAAGCTTCAGCATCCAAACAGTACAATTTCAACTACGTTTCTGTGCCACTGATCTCCTAGTGAAATATGAACAATGAAACACTGTTGATTTTATTTCTATCAGCTATGTCTGGCGCAAAAGTCCTTACTTCTCAGAAATTGAGCGCGACACCATCTCCACATTCTGGCCATCGTTGGCAGCTGGCTTTGATGCTGCTTATGAGATTGACAAGAAGGATCGAGTGATATTTTTTAAAGGTATTTCTCTTACATTTCCATCTGTCATTTTTATGAATGAGTAAATTTGTGGTAGTACTGCTAGCTTGTATATGCTTGTGCATGTTATGTAATAATGATGGAAACAATATAGTAATAACAGCATATATTATTAATATTTAAACCCATCTGCACTTTCAAAAGGCTGTTAAGATCATTAATGCTGATTCCCAGCAGCCCTTTACAATTGCTAGTGAGAGAGCAAAACTCATTACCTGTATTATATAAATATATATTCTTAAAGGTGTCAAATTCACCTAGAAAACTTGCTGATTTTTACCTATTGAGTATTATGATGTGTTAAAAATTGAAAGTCCAACATCCCATATCTGAATTATTCCAAGTCATGTGTGTCCTAGAGGGACATATTCTCAGCTGGACATATGTGCTACTTAGGGATATTTACCACACAGAAAACTCTGGGGCTTTGATGAAAAGTTCAGTTTCTTCAGGAATCCTTACTAACGTTTTCTGTTTTTCTTGACAGACAACAAGTACTGGGCTGTCAGTGGCTACAATATACAGCCAGGTTTCCCCAAGCCTATTCAGAACCTGGGCTTTCCCAGAAGTGTTAAGAAAATAGATGCAGCTGTTCATGATCAAAATGCCAAGAAAACCTATTTCTTTGTAGGCAACAAGTACTGGAGGTAAGGCTAATTCCTCTCTTCTGCAGCAGATAATCAAAACAATTTTTTACAAGTTAAGCTATATTAGAATTTATACAGTAAATTTGTGGCCTCTTGTGAGCCTTCTTAGCCAATATAAAGCTGAAATTCAAGTCAATTATTCATATATTTTGTAGCAAAAAGTTTGTAAAGGTAAATATAAAGAAGGCATTCATTTGCTGTTATCAGTCTGTGATTAACAAACACAAGCAAATGAGTATTGTTTATCTATTTGAAGGCAGTATTATATGAAATTAATACAAAAATTCATACAAAAACAATGTGAGTAGACTGTCATCATGTCATTAATTCAGTAGCTCTTAAGGGGCAGAAGCGCTCTTTGAAATTTGTAAGTGAAGGACCTATCAAGAAAGCTATGGAGGGAGATCAAAATATTGAATTATTTAAGCAACTGTTCTACTAAGCAGTAATATTAACCCTAATAATAAATTTTGAACAATTTTGTTACACCAAGCATTTAGATTCCACCCATGGAGTCACTTCTTAGGATGGATACTGTCAAAGTGAATTAATCAGTTTGAATAAATATCTAAGTTTTTTGCTCAGTATAAACCCCAACCAGACGTATTATCAGTCTCAGGGAATGGAGTTAAACTATTCAGTCTGGTGCTCTGGAAATAGCCTTGCACAGACCAGTAAAGATGTGAATTTTACAGTCAGCATTTATATAGCTCAGTGAGTTCGCTATACAGGCACGGTTAATGAATTCTCAGTAAGAGTAGGCTTATTTAGTAAATAACCTGGTTTCAACTTTGAACATCACACACTTTCTTCTTCTTTTTATTACTTTCTTTATACAGTTTTGATGAACATACCCAATCAATGGAAAGGGGATATCCAAGAAAAATAGCAGTTGACTTCCCAGGAATTGGCCACACCATTGATGCTGCCTTTCAGAAAAATGGTAAATAAATTAAAATGTAATTAAAAACAAGATAGAAGACTGGCAACCAGTGCAAACAAAAAAGTATATGTTTCAAACATATATGTATGTGAAACATATTTTTAATCGCCCAAGAAAATAGCAAGTATAGATCAATAGGTATACAAAAATGAAATACTAATTTGCCATTATTTTGTCCTTCTAATTACAGAACATTTCTACTTTTTCCATGGATCAAACCAGTATGAGGTTGATATCAAGAACAAGAAACTTGTCCGTACAATGAAGAGCAACAGCTGGTTTGATTGCTAGAAATATTAAGTGATAACGCAGGGCTGTATTTGCACCAGAAAGGTTTTGTCGTGTTCCTTGGCTAAAAACAATATCATTCAGCTGTTACTGTGCATCTGAGTCTGAAACGATGGCCTTTGAAAAGCCTAATTTAAAATTTTAATAATGTAAAACTTAATGTACAGTTTTAATTTATTTTTTCCAACTATTTATTAATCCAATTACTTTTGAGTAATAAAAGGATTCTGCTGGAGAATACTAATGTTTGTGCATTCTGGTTCATTTCCCTGGTGACAAGACAGCCTGTATAACTGCACACAAGCCTGAACAGTGCCAGGCACCCACTGCTATTTTCAGCAGTGCTCAGTGTCTGTAGCAGGGAAGTTAAAGAGAATCTGAAGCGGCTGGGCAGTTTTAAAGTGCTATGCAAAATGACCTGAAGGACAGACTGGGGAGAGGAAGACCCTCAAGAAGGTTGTGGGGAGACAGAATGATTAGAAACAGATCCTACAGAGGGAGATCCCATGTGACAGCATTGGGAAGAGTTCTGGTAGGTGTCCTCACCTGCAATGACCTCATGGCATGAAGGAGGAGGGGTCAGGACAGGAATAGGGATGGATCTCACCTAGTGGAAGGGGAACATGACAATGGACTGAAATCACATCAGTTTTGGTGCTGGTGTGGGGTGGACAGATTTGGGAGGTTGGTATGGCAACGCAAAAGCAAGTGGAGAGAACAGCTGGGCAACTAGTGTGGGGATAGAGACAGCATGCAGGTAGGATGGGATGCGATGGTAGTTATGGTCAGAGAGTAATAATCAGGGAGCTTGGGGATAACTCCCACTGAGTTGTGACCATGTGCCATGCTAACAAAGTCAGGGCTGACGGTCCAGCTCACAGCTCTGGACAGGAACCACTGACAAGAACCACTTCCCATAGCAAGAAAGTCAAAGTTATAAGAAAAAAAAAAACAGGATTTTCATGTAACCACTGGAGATGACTACTCTGGAGGAAGAGCAATGAGGCACAAACAAAAGCACACATATTTCCTCCATTTGTCTTGTTTGGGTTGCAGTGTAAGCTTCCTCGTAGTCTCCTCCACTACATGGCCCATCATGTCGTGACAAGCTCTCCCTTGGCAAAGACACTAACTGCCATGAACACGTACTGAGATCCCTTTGCAGTTTGTTTACATGCAAAACAACAAAAAGCCAGACTGCAGCTTTACTCACTTCTCCTCAGAGTGAGCAGAAAGAGTCATAACGCTCACTCCACTAGTCCAAACTAGTGAGGTGCTGGGCTGTTCAAACAGTCAGGCTGAAGCCAGCACAGAGTTATGCCACTGTCCCTTCTTGTCCTTAGGCTGCACTGGGTGAAGAGCCATCCGATCAGCCTGATTCCTCTGCATCATTACCTGAAGGCTGTGAAAATTCAGCTTGCTGAGAAAAGGCATCAAAGAGCTATTTCCCAGAAAAGCTGTATTTCAGAGACCAGCCCTGTGAAACACTGAGCTCTCTCAATTTACCATGACTGAGGAGCTGAAAATCTGGGCAAGATCAATATCATCTATGAGTCAGGGCCAGGTTTCTGAAGATATCTTGAAATGCAACAAAATATCCCTACATCTCTGCAAGGAATATCTCTGCTCCTGAGATCACTGTACCTAAGGCTCGTCCTCTCTATTCAAGGCCATGCTTATGCAAACTGCACAGCCTGAATCAGAGCTGACTGGATGTCAGGTGGGGAAGCCGGGGCAATGGCGGCACTAACCCATCCCCACAGCTCATGGGCCGGGCTGGCACCCCACATCAGCCTGGAGTGTGGGCCAAGGAGACGTGACCTGGTGTACATGCCTGGGGCACAGCAGGCCCCAGCACAGTAGTAGAGGAGCAGCCATGCTAAGTGCCCTGATTAAATATGGCTCTGAACTCTACTTTTCCAAAGCATACACATTGCTGTGGAGTGATATCTCCGCAACTAGAATACCCCTTGGGCTGTAAAAAAGCTTGGCTGATGTTCATCTTCTTGAAGAGATTTGATTCCATCTCCTCTAACACTGCTCTGATGGAGTGATTGTGAGGAAGTAAACTCCTAACCATTCCTCTTTCTCTAGCAAAACTGGCAAAGGCAGTGAGAGCGGACGGAAAAGGCTGACAAGAACAGTCTTCCAGTTACTGCTGTCCAAAATCTCTTCTCTGCTATGTTCTGTTCCTTGCGTGAGCTTTGCATGATGCTAGACAAGCAGTGCTAAAACAAGGCCTTAAACTAACCTAAGGGAAAAACTAAGCTGTGAATCTCAGCCTGGTTTAAAACTCTGCTAGGAACTGAATGGCTCAACATTGCCACGAAGGCTGTGGTGCACCAGAATGAAGTAATGAGCTGACAAGTGGGTGAGTTCACCTGGCAGGAGCCCAGGCAGAGCAGAACACCAGCAAAGCTGGTGTTGCCTCGACATCTCCCAATACCTTTCTCAATAGTTTGTGCTGTGTACACAGCTTGTATAGAGGAAACTTTGTCCAAGGACATTAGGTGCCTCCAGGGTGAGGCAGGGCTCTTGTGAATGCTCCATGTACATAAAGAGTGGAGTTAACTCCCTCTGATTTTAAAAGTGCCTACACACTTTGATATCATAGTGAGATAGCTGCTTGTGCGTCAGTGCTACCTTCAGGAAACAGGCCTTTAGGCCCTGTTTCTTGTCTGAGTATTGAAAGTGGTGAAAGAGGAACCAAAAAGAACAATTTGACAATGAAGAGGTAGAACATTAATAATGTTGATGACTCACTGTTGTCATTATATATGTGTAATATATATGTATTATATATGTATAATATATATAAAATATATAATACATATTTCTCTAACATAATATTGATTCTATTTTTTAGTTATCACCTCAACAGACAGCTAACTGAAATTAAAATATTGTCCTTATCTCCAGGTGTTAGTTAGTTAGCTTAAACTGTTAGTATCAGAAAAAATGAATGGTATTTACTTGGATGTGAATGATAATCCAGAACGTTTCCTGTGTTTTGGTCTGGTCAGGACCACAGATGGGAGAAGACATGGAGTGATTTTTACCCTTACCAAGGAACTGGTGAGTAGTGTTAACTGTGGATTTTCCATCTGTATTTCTGCTGTCAATGTCTTAAATTTTGGCAAATAAATAATCTTACTTTTAGTTTGAGAAAAGCATGGAAATTCCTAGAAAATGATATAATAATAAGTAATTCTGATTGTTTTGGAAACAGGAGTGCTGGAGCTGTCTGTTCACACTTAGTGAGCAAATGAAAATTTCTTCTTGCTATGATTTCATTATAACTCATAAATGGTTACTGGAATTAAAGGCCTCTTGGATACCAGCGGGTGAAATTTGGCCGCAAATATAATTCCAAGAACTCATTCTCTAAGACTACAGACTTCCTCTGGAGTCTGAGACCAGCCATGTAAAAACAGAGATACACAGAAATACCACTTCTCAAATCCTTGACTGCTCAACTGTTGTCCCAGACACAATCCCTTGCACATCAAAGCTCATGCAAAAACATCTGAGTGACTTCACTGACAGCTTTATAAGGCCCTTAAAGAGTATTAGCTGGATGAGCTTGTAATAGTACATGCTGACACAAAGTGCCACAACAGGTGGTAGAGTCTAGGAAGCATCTGCTTTTCTGGCATTTCAGGTGCAGACATCAGACACTTGTAAATGTTACACCAAAGCAACGGACTTCAGACTTGGACAGCTCACAGTTCACCCACAGGCACTCAGTCTACACCTGGAAGACTGGGTTAGCCCTACTGACAGCATCTATCCTATGTTGCTTTTTGGGAAGGGGAAAGACAGTGTCACACAGAAGTCTTTGGAAATGTTGTGACAAGGATCTTCCCACGGTAGAACTTCATTTCCTCTTCCTGAGGAGGCGTGATTTTCAAGATTGTTGTTGTGGTTGTAGAGATTTTGGAAATACATATCTATTGCTTTTCTCTGTGGCTGGGATTTACAATCTTCCTGGGCAGATTTTCCATATAAAGCAACTCTGCACTCACAGACAGACAGCACTGCTATAAGCACAGAGAAAAAGAAGGTGAATTAAGCTGTCAGGAAGCCCTGAATACCCAGCACTGAACAGCAAAGGTGACCTGTGTGCAAGTTGACCATGACAAGAGGAGCCCTGTTGGCGAATCAGCATTATTGTGATGGAGACAGATGACTGTAATATGAAAAACAGAAGTTGGTCCCACACTCATTAGTAGTGTGATATTTTTGAGGCAACACAGGGATTGCAGCACAGCCAGGCAAGAGATAAACACTGCTCATCAGCAGCACAGACTGAGGCTGCTCAGAACCATTCGAGGCAGAAGACCGACTCTGGAAGAGGGAAAAAAGGGGCCAATCCTCATGGAATATCCAGGCTTTTTGAAGGGTTGAAAGGAAGAACACATAATTTTCACACGCACTTCTTTAAGCCAGAGCACAAAATTGTCAATATATGTTTTACTACTTCTGGATGAAGTCTCCTCAGAGGACAACTTCAAAGGATATTGCTGTGGATTTTTCTTCATAAAACATATTCTAGGTGACTGAAAGATGTTTGATGAGGTGATTATCTCTTGAGGGCAATGGTGAACAGTGAGAAAAGGGTTGTCAAAGTAGCAAAAGGAGGTATTGGAGAAGGATGCTAGTCAGAAAATTGCGTAAATTTCATCAATGCACCTCTAGATTGTTTCAGTCTCCTCCAATGGCCCTTCCATTAGATGAAAGAATGAGAAAAGTGCATCAAGTTACTTCTGTGCTCTAGAACCAATTCACCTCTGCTTTGTCCTCATTTGTGACTGTGCACAGAGAGTGTGATGAGACACGGAGCAAAAGTGGACCCACTCCTGGAACAGACCTGATATTGAGCTGTTCTTACTGCCAACAGCAGGCACAGAGAACAGAGAACTCCCTCCTCTGAAGGTGCAAACCATCACAGAGTTCACACAGTTCTTTTTAAACCTGAAAATCAGTATACAAGTAAGAGACTATGAAATAAGAAGTAATTTGGCAGCATTCTGATGCTGGGAACTCCTGGAAAAAAGTGGCGTACAAACATAGCCCAATTTTTATAATGAGCTTAGCTTGACTATGCTGAGAAAAGTACTTTCATCTCCTTGTGGGATTTTCACAATTTCCTGCAGACAAAAAGAAGTTTAATCCAGGTGAGAACTGTATCAAAGAAAATCTGCATAAACAAATAATTGCTTCAGCAAACAGTGAATTACAGCACTGACCTTCCAATTTTGAAGAACTCTCCCCAAGGAAGAAATGATGGCACTGTAACAATCTCCAAAAGTACATGCTCCTGTACAGACAACAAGAAAAACAAATAAATAACATAAAATAAAATAAAATAAAATATTTGCTGTCTACAGTTCTGTAACACTGTGGGTTTGCTTGTTTGTTTGTTTGTTTGTTTTTGTTCTTTTTTAAGTGCTTCAGCAACACAGTTGAAATCAATAGGAACTTTGGATGGAAAATTTTAAAGAGACATGCATTAAGTTTTTGGAAAGTAAGACTACAGTTTAATAACTAAAAGATTAATGATCTTGTTAAAAAGAACTACTGGTCTATTATCACCTCATTAATATTTCCATGTTGTGAAACCTCCAAAAGGGTGGAACCAGATGAAAGACAGCATCAATCTTTTTATGTCAAAACTCTTGTTTTGCATATATTCTGTTGCTACCTAAAAGCTGTGAGAAGCAATGAGTCAGGAACTGGAAGATTTGGAAAGCACAGGAGCACTATATAAAGGTGAAGCAGGTGTGTGGCATACTACAAAGAAGACTTTTCTAGGGGCAAGTGAAAAAGAGAATGGAGAACCTCCCACTTCTCCTGCTATTATGTGCAGCACTTTCTCATGCTTTTCCTGCACATACAAGGCAAAAGAAAGAAGATGTGCAGCTTATCCAGGTGAGGAAGGTGGAACTCTGGGGCTGAGATCTCTAGCACGTGCTGAGTATTCACTGCAGTCTTTGAAATAATGCTGGTATATAGCAACTGGGGAGCTACTAAATATTGCAGCATGTATTGCAAATTCCATTAGAACAAATAACATGATTTTTTCTCAAAGTAGATAAGACCTCTGTTATGTACTGTGACAGCAAAAGATTCTTTAACCTTGATTCATTCCTGTTCTATTTTTTGTAGAGAGCAATTAAAACTGATGATGCATTCACTACATCAGTGATGAGTTGATTCTACAAATAATTAAACATCCGAGTCATTGTACATTTGATTTGTAGTCAAATGGAAATGTGGTTATTTATGTGACTTCTTGTGTTATGAGATGTAGCTCCTCATAAGATAAAGATACAATTTTTTTCCAAATTATTATCCTAAAAAAATGTATATATAGGATACTACTACTTAAATTTTGTATTTAGTCATATGTTTCAGTTTTTTCACTGTCTGCTTTAAAGGGTTCTAGGAAATCCTGGAGCACAGGGTGAGTAGAGAGCACACTGCCATAAAATAATCAATTTATTAGACAAAAAAATAAGTCTAAATGTATTCTTTGCAAAACACAGAACAGTTGTAATGATAATATAATCTAAAAAAAACCTGTCATTAAGAGAAAAATCTTCATACAGCATTTAACAAACTCTGCTATCCACGTTCCCAAGGGAGGTAAGAAAAGTAGCAAAGGTACAGGTTTGAAGCAGTATTAGTATAATTTTTTAAGATCTTCAAAAGTGAACACATTTAACTCTCCTAAAATGCTTTGTTTCCATTACAAGTACCTGGAAAATTACTATGGCTTTAAGAAAGATGAAGAATCTTTCATTTGGAAAAGTAATAGTCCAATGGCCAAAAAAATAAAAGAAATGCAGGAATTCTTTGGACTGGAGGTGACAGGGAGACCAGATTCTGGTACTTTGGACCTAGTGCAGAAACGTCGCTGTGGACTCCCTGACATCGCTGGGTTTTCCACCTTTGCAGGAGAGCCAAAATGGGCAAAACAACTTCTGACATACAGGTAATTATAATGGAATCCTTAATGCAAAGACAGTGTGCTACATAGCTAAGATGAACACAGTTGTTTCTCTCTTATATTTTAAAGGATATTAAACTATACACCAGACTTACACCCAGCAGATGTCAATGCAGCAATCAAGAAAGCATTCAGCATTTGGAGCAGGGTGACCCCACTGAAATTTGTCAAGAAGGACAGAGGTGATGCAGACATAATGATCTCCTTTGCAGCCGGAGGTAAAAGCCTACGTAACCATAATGAGTTATTGCCAAACTACTGTCAGTATGATACCATTGACCTGAAATAATCATGATTTATTCTTACGTACTGCACAGAAAAACACAGTTCCTGCTCAAGATGTAGCTGTGATTCTTGAAAATGACTGGGGAAGAATTTAGGGGAAGATGAAAAGGAGGAGGGAGAAAATAATTGTAGTGAGCTACCTGACATTCACAGAGTCTGTACCCAGCATGATGCCAATGTGTGCATGAACCACGAGAGGCTCAAGGCTCAGGCTCAGAGCATTGTGGAGTGAATAGCTCTAGTTACACTCCTGGGATTAGTCACAGGCTTTATGTGAGCTAAGTTCTAGACATGCTCAAGGCTCGTGTTTTTGGCACTGCCCTCAGGTTATATTTAACAGCAGCCTTTCCTCCTTTCTTTAACAGTTGTGCAAGCATGTGCTGTCCTGGTCAGCTCCTCTCTTCCCATCCAAATGAACATATCCACACATCTGGGCTGTGCAGAGTGAGAAAGCACTGCACATAACCCTTAAATCTGTGTTCATAAATCCTTTTCAAGGATTCAAGGGCTCTCCAGTGAAGGGCTTACAGGCATTCCAAAACCTTGCTGCTGCCATCAGCACCTCAGTTACTGGTCAGGTCAGGTAGCAACCACCTGAGGGCAGCTGACACAGAGCTTGGGAAAATTTAAACTTATAAGCACAAGAAAGAATATATTTCTAGCAAAGCCATGTCCTCCTCCCCCTCCCTCATGGAATAAACACATAAATGTCCACCTATGTCTTGAGGGAGGCCAAATTTTCACTCCTGATACATCAGTTTTCCCTTTCAAAAATAGACCTTTTGACAAATCTGTGTGGAAACAAACCTTGAAAGTTTACAAAATCAGCAGAACAGAAAGCTCTGTGCACGACTGTTACTCGCTACCCCACATCCTGTAGCCACCAGTCAGCTGTCTGTGGGACTCACTCCTCAGGTCACAACGATTTCATCCCCTTTGATGGCCCAGGAGGGTCTGTTGCTCACGCCTACGCACCCGGCAAGGGCCTCGGTGGAGATGCACACTTCGATGAAGATGAAACCTGGACCAAAAGCATAGAGGGTAGGAATTTCAGTTCTCCTAGCCCTACCAGAAGTAGGATGTGCATGAAATCAAGAACGCAAAGTCTGTCTCTCCTCTCCTTTAAGAATTGCTTTAAAATGGGTCTGATCTGAAGGATCATTGGGCAGCCAGTTTCTGTAGTCACAAAAAGTCCCTGAGCACTCTGATTTTAAAAGTTATGGCTTCAGCTGAACTTTTGTCCTGGACTGGGTGGAGATTCGTTTGGGAGGGAGCTCAGGGAACTGGCAGGCCCCATCTCTCCACCCCTCCACCCTGTTTGTCTCTTCCCATACTGTTCCAGGGTCCTTCTCCCACACTGACTTCTGCAGTTCCACTTCCCAGAGTTCTGCTCTAATGATTTCATTATGCTTCTTTCTGACCAGAATTTTGTTTCCAACTGGATTTTCCATAAACAGCATCACTTTCATGGGCAAGCAGTTCAGAAAGCCTCTTATGGCCTGTGTGTTTTGAGTTACAAATGAAAAGACACAGATGTCCTTTTAAGCCTTTTGTTTGTTGTTTTCAGGTACAAGCCTGTTTTATGTGGCTGCCCATGAGTTTGGACATTCACTTGGACTTTTCCATTCCAAAGACCCCAATGCTCTGATGTACCCAGTTTATAGGAAATTTGACCCTTCAGTGTTCCCTCTTCATCAGGATGATATTAATGGCATTCAGCACCTCTATGGTAATTCACAATTATTAATCAGCTATTGTTTATAATTTCAAACACTTTGGAATACCTTTCAGTAACTTTTTGTACTGGATATATGTAAATGAACTCGCATTCTAATTTATTCCATAAACTGGTTCCTTTAGGACCTTCTCCTAACGATGACCAAAGTGAATCTGCTGAGATAACTGAGTCACAAGAACCTGCACTGCCAAACACCTGTGGCCCTGAGTTAACTTTTGATGCTGTCACCTCTTTCCGTGGGGAAATAATGTTCTTTAAGGACAAGTAAGTCAGCTTTCTGAAACCAAAATAGCCAAGTATCATTTATAAATTATCCCTTACAGCCTAGAAAAATAACTTTATCCAGAATATTCTCAAGCTGGGATTTCTCACTGTGGTCTTAAAGGAGTTCAGATGAGAGAGATATCTCAACTTTCAGGTAAAGGGCTAATTTGAGAACCAGTTTATGAACCCCAGCCTGCATTATTTCAGTGACGCTAACCATGGTGTTGTTAGCACTTTAGCCATTTTGTGATACCATCCAGCTCCAGACCAGCAACAGAAAAAGGCACTGCCAGCCCTAGGACACTCAGCATCTTCATTCTGACCTTGCTTTGAAATATCTGAGGGTGTGCCAGTCCCAACACAATACCTGCTTGAAGAGCCTCTGCACTGATTTAGTACAATGATAAAAGGCAAAGGTAATTGATTCAGTGCTAAGCTCAGAGAAGATGCTCATCTTCAAAGGCATGACAGCCCAGTGACTGAGGAGATGGGATATAAGAGCAGATTCCCTGCCTTGTCAAAATATAGGGCTGTGCTTCCCCTGCTTCAGACTCTCCTCAAAGTCAGCATTAAAGGGAGTTTCAGCTTCAAAGACTTGAGTCCACAAACCAGGAAATGTGTTATTTTGCAGAAGATAATTCCACATTCCAATCATTTCTCTAAGCTGGTTCTGGTAGCCCCGGGGTGGAGATTCATTCCCAGAACTGTACCCCACAAATCAAGTCTTTCTAGGTCGTCTTCTGCGTAAAGGGGAAATCATGGCTGTTCTAACAGAACAGTTAATCTGACCTATTTTAGATGTCTGCATCAAGATGAGAGGAGTCCTCACCATGGAAATGACATTCTTTCCACCACTATTACAAGGAGCTTAGGGTGACTAACAGAGGGTACATGGCTGCGTTTAGTCACATAAATCCTGTCTCAGTTGCCATGATGTGGTTTCATGCATTAGCATGTGTAAATGTTTGATTTTATCCAAAGCCTGTACTATATTTACAACAGGCATTTTTGGCGCAAGCACCCCACAGTCAGAGAAGTTGATTTTAATTCGGTATCTTTATTCTGGCCACGGCTGCCATCTGGTGTTGATGCTGCATATGAAATTCCTGAAGATGACAAAATTCTCATTTTTAAAGGTAAAATGATGACTTTTTATATATTCCAATGCTATCTTTCCTAGCAGCCTTGAGATCATGTCTGAACTGAAAAACACATAAGCTCTTTCTGTAGGATTCCATGAACTTTAATTTAGTCCAGTAAATTGATGTATTTCAATCACAGAAATACCAAAAATACTCTCCAAGATAAGGTACGTGTCCAAGTTGTTTTTTGTTTTTTTTTCTGGAGAGTTATCTATTGAATTTGAAAATGACGGCACGTTTATTTCTAGCTTGTGGAAAATTAATATAAGTAGGGAGGAAGACAGAAGTTTTAGTTTCTGTAAAGTATAGTACACTGTACAATTCTTGCATTTTTTGGACTGCAGAACAAGTATGTAAAATGTTTTCAAGTAATCAGTTTTCTCTCAGCATTTTTTTGCATTAAAAGATAAGCATTCATGAAAAGGACTGCATAATTCCCAGAAGATTCTGATAGCATATTTTCATCAACTTTTCATAATAGGGAATGAATTCTGGGTTGTGAGAGGAGATACCATACTACCTGGATACCCCCGGAAACTCTACACCCTGGGATTTTCAAAGGATATTGCCAAAATTGATGCTGCTTTCTATGACAGAAATAAGGGAAAAGCCTATTACTTCATAGCGGACAAATTTTGGAGGTAATTTTGCCTATTGGTTTCCTAAAAAGGAGCAAATAATCACACGATCGAAATCCCGTCATGACTTAGGATGCACTAGTCACACAGTTTTGGTCATCTCATTCACTGTCACAACTTTCTATGCAAAAAATATTTGAAAGAAAAGTGCAACAAATGTTCCCAGCTTTCCTTTCAACTGTTTTACCTATTTGGTAGTTTTATGTATCTCTTTATTTATTTAGATGTACTTACCTTGGGAAAAAAAGCCATCTTACAGCTCCACATATCAGTTTGTGAAATCAGTCAGAACAATAATGACACACAATTTATCTCAAAGCCACTCCTGTGGATTAAGAAGGAGAACTCCATCATCTTTCCAGTCACCAACAGACAGTTCCATGAAGCTGCAGACAAATGCCATGCATTGCAGAGAATTCTCTGCTGTGCATGGTTATGATTTCTGCCCTTCAGTCCAATGGCTGCTGCTCGGGTCTGTATTGCAGACCATGCATTTCTAACAGCTGAAGGAGGTGCTTCTATAACAGAAGCCATAGGTAACCTCAGCTTTTGCAGATGAATGACACAACACCTTCTTTCATACATATATATGTCATACATACAGAGATCATCCTAGAGTAGCTAGCCAGTTACAAACTAATAACTTGAGCAGAAGATCAGAATTCCATGTTTTCATTAAAAATCTCACAGTCTGGATGGCTTCAGTTGAGTCATTTTCCTGATATTGTTTAATAAATTTGCTCTTGGTGAACAAACGTGAGAAGTAAAATGCTTTCAGCCTTGTTATTAAATATGCTGCAGTATTCCAGTGCTGACAGATAAATTGAACTTCACTTAAAATTCAACAGCCTGTTATAAGTAACTTAGGTAAAATAACTTAAAATATCTTACAACTTAAGAAAAAAATCAGATTTTTCCTGATAAACATTTCTTACAGCAAGGGAATATTAAAGCAATCTCTTTATAATCTTATAAATCTAACTTATGTTTGAGATAAGATTTTCCATCTATCCCTTATGTGCAGTTTCTTAAAATAAAACAATACCAAAAAGGTCAGATTTGTTACAATGGCTTAAATATTAAGTGTTCTTAGACGTATCTTGAGGTGACGTAAACGGAAGTATTTCCTCCAGAGCAGCCCGTAGAGTACATGATTGTTTACGAAACCTCAAATCTGTCTCAAGGTTGTCTCAATGCTACAGAAAGTCCTCAGTGAACTTGGCTCCCTGGGTTGAAGGTGTTGGTGTGGGCTGAATTAATCATAAATTGTTTACACTTTTAACTGACACCAGATTCTTCCTTGTTTTTCTTAGTTATGATAAAAGAAATCAGTCCATGGACAGGAAGCCAAGACTGATAAAAGATGTATTTCCAGGAATTAATGGGAATGTTGATGCTGTTTTTCAACACGAAAGTGAGTCATTGCTTTCAAGTGAACCTGAACTGAATGACCGAGGGACTCTCAAGTCAAAGGGCTAAGAATGCTTGGACAGATGGAGGCTCTTCTGCAGGCTCCTTGTAGCCCTGGGGCTCACCCCTGAGACTCTAAAACAGCCATGTTACGCTCCAATGCTTTGCTTTTCCCTCTTAGAAAATAGTGATATATACATTTGATGGCAGGTTGAAAGTTGTTTCACAGCTGAAAAGGCCCTCCCTAACGGACAGATTGCAGTATCTGCATTCATGTTGGTGCATAACTCATACCATGAAGAGCAACATTCAAGACATTGAGGTCTCAACAGCATAAGGTCTGCCTGTTGTGAGCAAGGCTATCACAACCTGACATGCCACTACTTTGAGAATAATAATTAGCACAAGATTCTCCCACATGATGGAGGATGTGCTTTACGTAGAGAGATGCTGGGACAGATTGAAGAGTATGTCCACATGCCAAATGGCACAGCTGCCCAGTTCTCTCCTGGCTCCTCATCTGCCAACCATCGAATCCCATGAAAGTTAATTGCTTCGCAGAAAATCTGTAGTTTCCTCCAAGACGAGTCTTATACGTGGTGCTAGGAATCCTTAAATGCAGTCCTTATTCCAAGCAAGCTTACATTCTCTTGAACTCCACCGTGCTCCGTGCTATGCTCCAGACTGCGTAATACCTCCTCCCCTCAAGTCACACTAGAGAGTGAAATCCTTCCAGAGGCTTTCATCACAGCCTTTGCATAATAGCAAACATGTTAAACTGCAGAAACACACACAGGATAAACACATTGTAGGGTCATGTTGTGAGATTCATTAAGTGTATCATGCAGTGTGGACACAGCTGGTTTTCTGTGAAAGCTGCAAGCCCTGACCAGGGTGACCGTAAGCTGCAGTGCACCACTTTGCAAAGGTTACCCCTGGGAGAAGATACTGTTGGCAGTGTGAGTGTATGCAAAACACACAAAAGTTTTTGAACTCTTTTGTTAAGTTGCTTTTGTTAAAGTGTATTAAGCTTTACACCTGCAATATCTTAATTAACCTGCCTTTTTTTTTTATTTACTAGACTTCCTTTATTTCTTTCATGGAAGAGAGCAATTTGAATTTGACCCTGATAAGAAGAGAGTTACACGCCTCCTAAAGACAAACTTCTGGTTTCCATGTTAAGAAAATAAAATCTACAATGGTGTAGAATGCAGCATTATTGCACTGAAAACACTATTTCTTTTATAAATCTACGGAACATGTAGGTTCTTCAGAGTCAGTCATCACATCTCAGCCCCTCCATATTCATTCTGTGCTTCTGTAAAGAACAGAAGAACAGTATTTATCATACTGATATGTATATATGTACATAATTAACATCAGCATTGCTAACTTACCAACAAAGGATAAAGGTTTCACTTTTGATAGAAAATTGTGTTATTTCACTTTTTCCACCCTGCAACAAGTCCTACCAGCCAGGAGTTCATATGCACTTGGTTGAAACTGTATGTGATGAATCCTACCCTACGATTTTCATTGTCATGTATGTGATAAAAGGCTCGTGTCAATAAACACGGGGGCCAAGGGGCACAGTGGCGTATGGGGGAGTTCCTGTCACTCCTGACCTGTCCCCTATCCCTCCATTTGTCTCAGGGGAACCGCAAACTGTGTAGATGGTAGCAAGATCTAAAGTCTTAGAAGATGTACGTACATGCACGTAACAATTCTGACCTGGTACACACTGTTTTCCTCATTAGACAGATTCCCTAAAGGGCTGAGGCTGGAAGGGAGCACTAGAGGTCATCTTGTCCAGCCATCCTGCTCCAGCCGGACACCCAGAGCAGAGTGCCCAGGACTACGTCCGGGTGGCTTTGGAAGATATCCAGGGTGGAGACTCTACAATCTCTGGGCAACATGTGCCTGTGTTCTGTTACCCTCGTGGTCACTGAAACTTCTTTATTTCAGTTTGTGCTTATTCTGTCATATTTTGTCAGGAGAAAAGTATTGTATTTATACATACAATTGTAGTTTATGATTGCAATTATACAACATATGTTATGGAATATTTTTTTCTGACGTATTTTTAAAACTGCTAGTAGTAGAGCTACTCAAATGGAACACTCCAGTGTGGATTTAGACCATGAGAAAATTTTATCTGAACTTCACCAAGGTCCAAAACACAGTACAGCACACTCAGTCTTGCAAGACAAAGACATCGCCATTTGTTCCTGTGGCATACCACGCTGCCGTAACTGCCTGCTGTAGAGGTGAGAAACAGGGCTTTGCTTCACTAGGAAAGCTGAAGACAAAACGATTAATTTGAGCTACATCACCTTCAAAAATAAGAAATGAGTAGATCTAATTTGTGTCTAATATTGCCAAGGTCAGGGAAACAGGTTCAAATTCTCTGATTTGAATGTTAATAAGAATTGAGTTGGAAAAATTTCAGTCATGTTAACTTGTTCCTTGTTATTTGACTCATACCTTTCTTGTTTCTTAATTCTGTTTTTCCTTCACATTTCTGGTGTGGCTTTCTCAGTCACCTCATAACCACAAGATATTTTAATGTCCTAATCAGTCCATGGTCTCAGCTACAATAGTAAAAGACAGAAATATTCATGGATGGTTTGGCTCACACTTTATAGGTTTTTATTTCCTCAAGGAATTCACTAACTGCCTCTGGATTTGGGTGAGTTCCTTCAGTTCTTCCTACTGCTTCTTCTTCCCATCTGTGTCCCCCACAGCACTGCCATTATGGCTAGCAGCATTAGACCATGTTATTTTAATTATGAAAATTGCTTCTGACTCTGACCTTTCAGATGTTTTTTGAAATAGTCTCTTTCACATGGGATTATAGTTCTTAAAGCAATGCAGGCCTGTCATTGATCTTCCATGATTATTGTGACTCCTAGATACTTCTCTATTTCTTCATTTTTGATGATTTCTGATTAATTGGGACTTTTTCCTTCCTTATTTAACCAATTATATGCACAGATGATCATGATAATTGTTGAATATGTAGCAGTAGAGCTATCTGTCTTAAATATCTGTCTTAAAATAATTTAGTTTTCTTTTTTTCTTTTTAACCATTGTATGTTAGTGTCTTATTTTGTTTCCCAGTTCTTAGTTTGAAAATCTCTGGTTGTCTATAGCATACTCAGGCCAAGTGTTTCATTAACAAGTTTCTTCAATTTCTTCTGTATTTCTAAATACACCAGAGTTCACCATGCTACAGCAAATTTCTAGCCTGTTTGCATCAAAAAATTGGTGAAGGTGAAAGTCTCTTCAACAATAGCTAGGGCTGTGGTAGTGAACTGAAAACCCATTATTGTGTAGTGATTTGAAAATCCAGATCTGAAAGATCACAGAGTATCACATAAGCAAAATAAACAAAGATAGCAAAAGCTGTGCAGACAGAAAAGAACAAAATTGAAACAAGACCGTTTAACAGCAATGCAGGAAATGGTTCCTAGTAAAAACTTGGTTTGGGTTTAATGAAATGGGAAAAAAAAGCTGTCTCTCATTGACAGAAAAGGCAGATTTGGGGGTTTAGAGTCGCTGAAGGCAACTCAGAACTGCATATACGCATCTCTCAGATGCCATTTGTTTTCCAGAAAAAATTTTTTAAAAGTTGAGGTGCAGCCTTTGTTTCCAACAAGCCTATCCATGTTTGCTCTCTGTCAGAACAACTGATCTGGCAGATTCACAAGCAGTAGCTCACAGTGAGATGCTTTGGTATCAGTACCATGCCTTCAGACAGAAGTCTGCAGATGCATTTTGCAGATTTACATATGCAGATGTATTTTGCAGATTAGTGCAGGGACATCTATCACTTCTTGCTGCCTCTTTCAGGCTAAATTTTACAGTTGTACATCTTCTGTGACAATTGCCATGTTTAGAGGTGAAGGACTTCGAGCTGGTGAGGTCAGCTTTGCAAGTCATTCCGAGACCTGCCTGCCATCAGGGAAATCCTGCCCAGCCCAGGCAGCAGCTCCTGCAGGGATGAAGAATCTGATGAGACTTTGCAGTGTGTCCAGGAAACTGGTACTTGGCATGGAAAGTGGCACTCCTTCCCTTCTCCTTAAAGTGCTACTGATTTCAGTGATGATGCCACGTCTGAGACTTATGCAAGTCACTGAGGTGTAACTCAGGCACTATGCCAGTCTGTGACCTGTCGCATTGCATTGCTCTTCTACAATAGAATAATTAGAGCTGATTCAGCACCCAACATCCTGAGCCCTATCGCAGTGGCCTTTGGACTTCTGTGTGGTTTGAACTATACACTTGTGCTCCTGCCATTGCCCAGCCCAACATCCTGGTTTGTAAACGGCGTGACTGATCATACTCTCAGAGCAGAATCAACAGTATTTCTTTAAATGAAATGTGTGATATTGGCTGATTGTAAGTCACAAGACTGTGCAAACTTTAAAACATCTGACTTAGAATGTTGCCCCTGGCTTTTTCATATCAGTATTAAAATGTACATGGCTCACTAACAGAAAACTCCTAATTAATTTGATAACTTTAGGAAGATATCTGGCAACCAGCTGTATAATGCTACACAGTGATATGATTTATACTCCTGACACTTCAGTCTTCCCAGAAGTGACAACCTCCAAGGAAAAGAACTTGTTTCAGAATAACATTCTGGATTTGTGGAAATATTTTGATTTTTTTTCCTCCAAAATATATTGGAAACATATGGAGAGATTAGGATATGCGTAACAGCACAGAATGGACATAAAAGTACTTCCTGGAAGAATGACGATGGTACTTCCTAGTGCCACCTGCTAATGAGAAAGCATAAATGTGACAAATTATAAGTTAACAAACAATTCTTAGAACTGTGAACAATTTCATCTTTGTAATATTAAAAATATGGAACCACCAATCACAGTTCCCCTTTCTACAGTAATTCTGTAGTGAGAGACTTTGATGTAGGGAAACTCCACGATGATTCACACTGTGAGTTTATTTTTTCATTATTTAGTTAGTGATGTGTGTTCAAGTTTCACCTCAGGAAAAGCAGAATTAAAGCCATTAGAGGATTTTAAAATGTTGAGTTATAATTGGGGGAAAAGGAAACTAGGCTAAAGAGTCGCATAGAAGCTCTAGGTAAGTGATATACAAAGTAAATGGAAATCACTGAGACAGCAAACTGTTGGAGGCTGAGAAACTCTTCTAGGAAAATACTCCTCCTTTTATACTCCTGCCTATAGGTCCTTTTCAGTCAATGCTGAAATGAGGATAGATCTAGAAAACAGAAGATCTCTGCAACACTTGCGCTCCTATGCAAAATCGATGAACAAGGAATGGTGAGGAGAGTAGCTGGGAAAGAGATACTTCGAGGTCTCTTGTCTCATGGCAAGCAACAAAGGTGCAGTTTTGCTGAGGAAGAAGTGTGTGAATAAAGTATTGTTATTGCTAATAGGGGGAGTCATAAGGCTGCACTGTCTGGGGGAAGAATGGAAATACCCTGAGAACAAGGGCCCTTTATTCACAACAGCATTATTCTCCTCTCGCTTAGGCATCACATTTGGGTTTACAAGTGCTGAGCAGATGGGTCCTGGACCTGGAAGCCCTGGTCCCACCCTAGGGGTTGTCACTGAGACCTCACATGTGCATGCACATAAGACATAGACCCTTGCTCATAAAACTATTAGCACCCAAATGAGGGCTACAAAGATGGTGAATGGTCTAGAGAGGAAGACATATGAGGAGTGACTGAGGTCATTGGATTTGTTCGTCCCAGAGAAGAGGAGGCTGAGGGGAGGCCTCATGGAGGCCTACAGCTTCCTCACAAGGGGAGCGAAGGGGCAGCGCTGAGCTCTGCTCTCCGGTGACAGGGCCCAAGGAAATGGCATGGAGCTGCATCAGGGGATGGTCAAGTTGAGTAAAAAAGATTCTTCACTGAGAGGGTGGTCAGGTGCTACAACAGAATCTCCAGGGCAGTGGTCACAGCCCCAAACTGCGAGAGTTCCAAGAGGTGTTTGGACAGTGCTCTCAGCCACATGGATTGTTTTTTGCGTGTTCCTGCATGGAGTCAGGATTTGGACTCAATGATCTTTATGGGCCCCTTCCAACTCGGGATATTCTATGATTCTATGATTCCATGAGCCTTTAGACACTCAGTCTAACAGAACAGGCCCACAAGCAAATTGATGGACTGAGTAGACATCAGTCAGCACTCAGTATATTTTGGCACATTCAAGTTTCCTTCTGTTGAGTTTTGAGTTTTCTATTGAATGCTTGGAAAGCAAAGGATGGCAAAATGCTAACTGCTGTGTGATGGGAGGAACAGATGACTGAAACATCTCCTACACTCATTTGAGGGAGATGTGCCGAAGGACACGCAGAGGGACACCAGTGCAGATGATGAAATGGGACATGTGAGATGGGACTTTGTGGCCCAACATGACGGAAATTCCCAAGACAGAGGGAAGACACTGCTTCTGCTTCCTCTTCCTGAAGTTGTTTAAGATTTTCATTTGATGACTCTGTGAGCACATAAGAAGCTCCCACAGCTAGTGCTGGAATCCAGGACTCTCTAATCCTCTCATTGGCTGTCCTAAAAAGTAATTTATTTAAAGTTTCCAGGAAAACAACCAAATGTTCCCTCTCACCCTTTGCCTGACTCAGTATCCTCTGGTCACGCTAAAATTTGGCTGAAGAGCCTTTGGAGAAATGTGCATGGCAGCAGAACTCTTCTGTACAATCTGTAGCGTGTGATTTCCTAATGTTACCATTGCAGTCCCTGGATCTTTCTAAATAATCTGCATCTCTTCTTTGCCTGTATGTGTTTAAATATGCCTATTATGCCTTCAGAAAATAAAAGAAAAAAAAAGAGAAGAAACAAGGAGCTATCCACTCCTTTGGGGAAAAAAAATAAAAAATAATGAAAAAACAAGAAAGAAATGGGGAAGTTAACTCAGGACCTATATAAACAAGTCTACCGAAATACAAGAGGAAAAAATATTTACAGGGAGAGTGTTTCTCTCTGTAGTTTGGAAACCAAATTAGAGAAGTATCCCAGGATAACGAGTTGTTGCAGACTTCACAGATGTATTCAACACATTTTGTTCATGTCTGAAAATCATGATGGACTAAGAATAATCAATGACAAAGTTTCATTGTACAACAAACGATGAGGCTGAATCTTTTTTCATCTGCAAAAGCCGTACAATTTCAAGAACCAGAACTAGTTATTTCAAAGACTGGCACTGAATTATTGTTTTGAAATGTCCTGTATTATCTTTATTCAGTCACTCCACACAAGCAATATGACAAACAGTGAAAAGTACAAAGAAATTTGATTTCCCAGAATTTGTACCTGCTCTGCTAATCCTCAACATGATGGGGAATGTTGCACAACAGTGATGGTAGAATTATATAGTAACTATATTGCATTTCCTTTGTATTTGGGAAACTAATTTCAATACTTCCTAGAAGAATATTTCCAAAAAAAATAATGTTTTCACCCTTCATTGTGCTTCTTCAGATCAAACCCTGCTCAGATATCAGAAATAAAGGATAATGGTACATATTTTCCTTTTTCCAACTCAGATAGCCTTTATTTTCCCTTTCAAGATATCAAATAGCAAATAAATAAATAAATAAAACTGTACTGGGAGAAACCTATAGAGTTTTCCAGAGAGTATCTCTGGAGAGGAGAGTGACACCAAATTCAGCCTGACAATGTCCACAGTAAGCATGAAGCCACTTCAGGCCATCTACTCTGATACTTAGCTGTCCTTGCAGTTACAAATATTTTCTTGAAATTAAGGGTCTACACTATAGGTGCTCACATACCCCAGGTACATAAGTCATCTTATGATCAACAGAGAGTTAGCCAATACAGTCAACTTCAGTTGATCTTAAAGTACACTCCATATGATCAGTAGAATCACTCTCTAGAATCCATTTTCCAAAAACGGAGCTCAGAGGCACATGTCACTTATAGATATGTATGCATCAAAACACTTAAAGCTGATTCTTCATCAGTGCATCATTCATTTGTCCATACATGAGACACCCACCTAAGGCTGGCTGCCACAACGCAGGAAGTATGAGACTTACATCCTTGCAGGGTACATGGAGGTCAAGTGGGATTTCCTAGAACATCTCAAATTGCACAGATGCTCAGGTAGCTGAATCCCAAAGTTTGTGTGTACATACAATCACACTAGTTTAAGATTTCTGTAGAGTCTTGGAGAACATCCACAGCTTGTCTTTCAGGAACAACTCTTCATTTATTTAACACTATCTATCATGATTCCTGTTGATGAATCAGGGAACACTGTGCCACAGAATGGTTTTCAATCTTTATTTTCCAGATACACTAACATTTATGTTGGGTGTCATGTAGTCTTCCTGATCAAATACCTCATTGCATCTCCGCGGGCAAGAATATAAATTTTTTTTTATTTATCATACATATGGAAACGTGACTTATGTGTTCCAGTAACCTAACTGGTTTTTTTAATACTAGTCAAAGATTGCTGAACCATTTTAGTTCTCAGTTTTGCTCACAGTGCAAGACTGATTAAGACAGAACTGCTAACTATCTCATGGCAGCCCTCCTGGATTTACAATGCAGATTATTGCCAGACAAGAACAGTACTTTGTACTGTCTTTTATATGTTATTGCTACCCATTTTGACTAAATATATTTTATTATTTATTGTAACATGTTGTAATTGATTATAATACACAGTAATATTATGTTACTGTTGTATCTTATTTCCTTTTATTGCTCCAATTTGTCAAGAATTTGTGCCATAAATAGTCCAAATTCATGATTTAAAAAAATCTGTGAAATGTAATTCCACCTTTTATCTGAAAAGTACTTCCCTATTTATTAAACACACTATGAAATTGCCCAAAACAGGAGGCAACTTTAGCTAAACTCATTTCATCACTCCCTGATGATGAAACTGTTATGCATCATTTTTACTAATCAGAGGATATTATACAGCATGAGTCAGACTGTCACTGATTTACAATTTAGGTATATAAACAGAGCTGAGAAACATGTTCAATAGCTCAAGACTTTGCAGTGCAGCTGAAGCAGAGCATCTCTGACAAGAATGAAGGTCCTTTTGCTACTCCTGTTGTTGTATGTGGCTGTCTCCTCTGCTTTTCCTGTAGCTCCAGAAGCAGAAGATGAAGGAAAAAACATAAATCTTGTGGAGGTAAATATTTTCCACTGCATTTCTAAATGAAACAGAAAGCACTCTATAACTATAATTAGATAACCCTCGTTACAATTATTTTCATATTTCTTGAAATTAAAGATGTATCATTTTGCAGAGGCTCCAAGAGAAAGCTTTTCTATTTTTTTTCTATTTTTCCTATTAATCTGATCAGTTTGTGAAAATTTTGTTGAAATTTATTTACCTATGGGTCATAACTTGTGCATAAGTGCATAACTTCACTTTTGACGTTCCCAGTAAGATGTTAACAATAATACAAAAGCATAAGTTCTAGCCATAAGACTGCATTGTTGTACAGAAATAGTCAAAGTCAGTAATAGGTTCTATTTCAGAATGTGCTTTGAAAATTGTAACCTGATCAGACTTGGTATCACAGGGAAGGAAACTCACTTGAATCATGAATGTAGAATAATTTTTTTAAAAAAAGAAATCACTGAGAAATGCAACAATTGTGTAAATATAACACTATTTATTGGAAACAAAGTTGTTGAAATTCAGTATGAATATCTGGTTTCCCAAAGTCATATTTCATAGCTAAATATAAATGGTATGATTTGCCAAGTGCAGACTCTATAGCTGTATTCCCTGACCTCATTGGGAGTCCTGGCTGTCTGCAGTTTCACTGCCAATTTTGATTTCTTCGAATGAGACATGAAGTTATAAGCTTCCTCAAGAGCTTTGCTGCTAAAGTAACAGGTTACAAAAATAAATGTGGAATGAATTATTAACAGTAAGTATTAGATTTTAAATACATTTTCTCCACATAGTCCATCAGTGAAACAAGAAATTTAAATAGCTATAAAAAACTGTAGGTCATATCTACAGTTTTTGACAAATTCCTGGAAAAAAATGGTCTGTTCTAGCCATTGGTAAACAAAAGACTTAGTGATAGAATAGTTCAGGATGACTTAAGAAATTCAAATGTGACTGAAGACAATACTGAATTGCCATAATATTCTTTTTTTTTTAAATTCTGGTTCAGACTTATCTACAAAACTTCTACAATCTTCAGAAAGATAACTGGCCTCATTTGAGGCGTGGGGGTAAAAATCACCTTGTCGAAAAGCTCAAGGAAATGCAGGAATTCTTTGGACTACAAGTGACTGGGAAACCTGATCTTGACACTTTGGAGATGATGAATAAATCCAGATGTGGTGTTCCTGATGTAGAGCAATATGTGTTCACAACAGGGAATCCAAAATGGAAAAGAAATAATCTGACTTACAGGTAACCTCCTAATCTGGTTCAGAAAGATGTAAATCTAGCATCCTAACTTTGGAAGCCTGAAGTAAGGTACATTATGATGTATAAATACTCCAGAGTGATTAACTGATCTCTGGAAAGAAACAGGCACTCTAGAGGGCAGTATCTAAAGTTAAGACATTATTTTACTTATGAAAGATATACTTCAGATTTCTTACTTTTGCACAGATTAATATTTTTCAATGAAAACTCTGTAATTTTAATATTATACAATGTGTTGGTTTTGCTTTGAAGGATCGTGAATTACACTGGAAAAATGAGACAAACTGATGTAGATGAAGCAATCCAAAAAGCTCTGAATGTCTGGAGCAGCGTGACACCACTGACATTCCAAAAGGTTGAGGACAAAGTTGCAGATATAATGATCTCTTTTGCTTATAGAGGTAAAACTGATATCAACACACAGGAAACAGCCACCTGAAATCATAGAAATAATTCAGGATTCTAAATGATTTTGTACTCTTGATTTTAGATCACCGTGACAACTCTCCTTTTGATGGCCCCAATGGGCAGCTGGCTCATGCTTTTCAGCCGGGTGAAGGTATTGGTGGAGATGTGCATCTTGATGATGAGGAAAACTGGACAAAAGATGGAAGAGGTAAAGACTAAACTGGATCCATTTATGCAGTTCTACCTTGTACAATCTTTGCTCACATGATACTTATAAGGCTGATTGCAAGTAAAAAGTGAGTAGAGTGTCAGAGCTTGTTCTTTTAAATAATTTTACATTTTTTATTTTTTTTAGCTAGTGATTTCTTTGTAGGAATCTTTCTTAGCCTAGAACTTCAAAGTTGCAAATTATCTAGGGCATTCAAATACCATCTAAACTCATGTTTGTTATGAAAGAACGTTCTGTTGGATCACTGAACTTCCAACATCATTGGAATGATTTTTGATCCTGAGCAGTTCATGCAATAGCAGGAGAAACAGTATTTGCATTTAAGACACAAGGATACTAGAGAAAGGACAAGGAGACCATAACTAATTTCCAACATCCTTCAAATACTCATACAGATCTTCTTCTAAAAAATTTATGAGTTATAACTTCAGTAGAATTACTTACATCCTTTCTTGTACCTCTAGCATATTTTGGCAAGATGCATAAAACTTTCTCCCATTTAGATAACTGTGGTAAAAACTAAAACAGATTTTATCTCTCTTGCATGATTTTTATCCCACAGGCTACAACTTATTCATTGTTGTTGCCCACGAGCTTGGCCATTCACTGGGCCTGTCCCATTCAAGCGATCCTGGAGCACTGATGTATCCAAATTATGCCTACACAGACCCCAACGAATTCCTTCTTCCTCAGGATGACATTGATGGCATTCAAGCCATATATGGTAAGAAAGAAATATTTTTGTTTAATATTTCTGTTTGGAGGCTGATTAACAATTATAAGAATATATTTAAGATATGTTTATTCCACCAACATGAGAAGTCTAACTGTTCTAAACAATGGATAACAAAAGAAGGAGGCTATCTTCAGGTGAAGACCTGCTCTGCAAAAAAATTTCATCAAAGATTAACACAACTGGTTTAACAATGTTAGCAGTTTGGATTTTATGACAGACATGGAGTTTAAAACCATATGCCCTGTCATTCTCTTTAAAGAAAGTTCTTGACATCCTTGGACATCTTCTCAACACCATCTTTATTCTATATTTCTTTCTATATAAACTGTTTTTTTCTTCATTTCTCTTCCTACAGGAAAGTCTAATGCTGCTGTGCAGCCTACAGGGCCCACAACTCCACAAGCCTGTGACCCTAATTTGACATTTGATGCCATTACCACCTTGCGTGGAGAAATAATGTTCTTTAAGGGCAGGTAAAGCCAATAAGCACATATATTATCTTTTAAAAATATACAGTAGCTTTAAAAAAAGATCTGTAGTCCACGAGAGAAAACTATCATTTTGAAATGTAGTTCAAAGAGAAACAGTAGAAAACTATCATGTACATATGAGGGGGCATCCACAACTTCACTGGAACAGGTTGCCCAGAGAAGCTGTGGATGCTCCCTCTCTGAAAGTGTTCAAGGCCAGGCTGGATGGGGCTATGAGCAACCTCGTCTAGTGGGAGGTGTCCTTGCCCATAGCGAGGGAGTTGGAATAAGATGATCTCTAAGGTCCCTTCCAATCTAAACCATTCTATGATTCTTTGATATTTACTCAAGGGAGAGTTCTTAAATCACTAATCCCAAGAGACTTAATTGACAAGAGCAGTGAAGGAGATCAAGACTAATAGTCTTTTTTCCAATTGTTCTGCCATTATGGCCATTGCTGTGACAGACTTGTCTCTGTACTAGATTTAACTAAAAAAGCAACAGTATTTATATGTTCCTTGACAATGTGCTGATGTGTCCCACACTGTATTCCTTCTGCTACACCTCAGTGCAAGAGCAGGGCCAGGACTGAAAGTATCAGTATGCAGAAAGATATAGTAGGTGCTTACTGAAGCCAATTCAGCCTTCTTGTCCTACAGAGAAATAGAAGAGCTTATATTTATCGTCTGATTTTCAGTACTAATTGAGGTGCTAAAGTTCAGATTGCAGTAACTCTAGACATGCTTTTCATTCAGTGTAGAGGGATGCTCACACCCAGAAGGTAATTCAGACATTAGACAGAATAAATCACTAAATGGAGGTACTTGTCTCCTTCCTGTTATACTCCAGGAGCTATAATCGTTTTTTGACATCTACGATGAGTGGAACTATTTTAATATATAAATTTTGTTCAAATCAGATACATGCTGCGCAAACATCCTGAGAGGTCAGAGACAGAGCTCAACTTTATCTCACTGTTCTGGCCAAGTCTGCCGTCAGGAATTCAAGCTGCTTATGAGAACATTGAAAAGGATGAAGTTTTACTGTTTAAAGGTAACGGACTTTGAATTTTTTTACTTTTTCTCACCAATTTCTCCCTTAACCTTTGCAAATTATGCAGTTACAGAAGTTAAAGTGGTTCTTTAACAAAGCTCAGCAAAACAGAGTCGCTTACAAAGCTGTAAATAATTGAACCAGGGCACAATAGAGCTACAATTCTGAAAGAGATCTCTAGAGGTCATAATCTTACAAAACCTTCCTGCTCTGTTTTAGTTAATGTTCTGAAATAGAAGACAAGAAAACAGCTCCCTTTCTTCAGATCTAGTCTGAAGTCTAGTTTAAAAAGCAGTAAGAGAATTAATTATTAGAGTAGTAAAAACAAAATTCTGGAAAGATTTCAAAATGTATTTTTTAGAAATTATATTACAGAAACAGACTTTGGGGAATCTCTAGAAAACTGACATGCTTATTCGTGTTTCGTCATCTTATTGAAAAAATGAGTGTTGGTGGAAAATAATATTGAGGATGAAGACTATGAGACTGTGAAGACTATGAAAACATTGAGAAAACAACCGGTCCTTTTCTTTAAAGGTCTCAAATACATTTGAAATATATTAAATAACTTCATTATGCACAAATTACAGTACATGATATCTTACCATATACGAAGATGTTCATTGCATCTAAAATTACCAAAGTATTTTGATTATACATATGCTTTTCTTAATAGTTATTTTAATGCACATGGTCTAGCTTTCAACTATTATATTGCTCTATAATCAAATAACATACTACAGAAATGTAATGAACTTCCAATAACCCACTCAATGTCAGCAGACTAACTCATCAACCTTTAGCCCTCACCAGGCTGTTAAGTAAACAAATACAATATATTCTTTAGAACAAAATCTGGGAATAGTACTATCCATACACTTTATGATTGTAGTGCTTTTCACTCATAAAACAAATACACTTCCACTGTCTTCATGATTAGTTCCAACATAAAGATTAGGACAATTTTCTAAAATAATACACTGAAAAGAATAATACTTGTATCTGAGATATATTGTTTGCCACCCATCAAAAATAGGATTAAATGTTGTTTATTAATAGCAAAACCAAATTAAATATGCTTATATTTTTCAGAGGATAAATACTGGGTTATCAGAGGATATGACATTCCATACGGCTATCCTAAACCAATCTATCGTTTGGGTTTCCCAAAGACTGTTAAAAGAGTTAATGCAGCTTATAACGATGAGACCATGGGAAAAACATATTTCTTTGTGGCTGACAGATACTGGAGGTAAGATTATTCATCCACCAGAAAGTATATTTGGACTTGTCCCTGAGAACTGATGTGATTACTATAAAACTAAGGAATGATGTTTAAGTCACGTATACTCTGGAAATTTAAACAGGTTTCTCTGGAAGTTTAAAGAATTAAAGCATTTGTTAGGAAATGCCAGTATTTCAAAAGGATTTTTTGCCATTCCTGTAGCGGCAATGTAATTACTTGCTACTAGATGAAACATCTGTCTACTGAAACAGCTATTTTATAGTAAATTGACTGCTTTCCCCATAACAGTGTTACTTTTCTATGTAATGTTATGATAATATACACCTTTCACTCACATTTCAAACAAAATGAACTATTAATAAAAAGTGTAGTAATCGAATTTTCCTTTGAACAAAATGTGCACCATCAACAATTGTACAGTTGGCATTATTTGAAATTTAGGTGTAGCTAATGATTTAATTAGCTACAGAGGGTAATTACAGAGGGTAATTTTGTTTAATAAGGACGTGGTTGACAATAATACAAGTATGTTTCAGGACTGTGTTCAAGTTTTTCTATTCCCCTGCTTTATGCTTTTAGACTGAACTTGATATCCATTGGCTAGAAATAGAAGCACATTTTAGATGCAATGACAGCCAAGGCTCTAGCTCAGCCAAAAAATCATTAACATGTACTTCCGGGCTTCACTCCCAAAATTATTAAGAGCTTTGTTATAAAATTCTCTGAAGGCAGGGCTTTCAAACCTCAAGACACTCATCAGAACCGTAGTACCTAATAGGAAAAACTCAAAAAGCTATTTTAGCTTATCCTTATAAGACTTCACACTAAGAGTAGAGTTGCACATGTGTATGAATTTGCTTTGAAAATATTACCTGCTTCATTACAAACTGTAATTATGTTTTCTGTGTTAAGATATGATGAAAAGAAAAAAGCCATGGATCATGGCTATCCCAGGAAAATAATCCATGACTTCGGAAAAATTGGCAGAGTTGACGCTGTTTTCCAGAAAGATGGTAAGCAAAACACACCTTTTAAGCTGGGTTTATTTGGACATTTGGGCTTCTGTACATAGAAGCATTTATTTTCAAAAACCTGTTATTAGCCTTGAAACAAAGCAACTGAGATAGAAATGAAAAATAGCAAGTATGCATGGACTGCCTTTTTGTTGTTTTTTTTTTTTTCCCCATAACACTAAAAAGAAGTTATCTATGAAATATAATTTGATTTAATTTTATTTCTAGGCTATGTCTACTTCTTCCATGGAACAACTCAGTTCCAGTTTGATCCTCGTGCCAAACGGATTGTCAATCAAATGAAGAGCATCAGCTGGTTTAACTGCTAATTGCAATGGTTTTTATCCATATGCACTCTGTCTATATTTATGTGTATATTTAATATGTATATTATCTTCTTTTATGTGCTGAATTTTTCAGCGTTTCATGACTAGTAGGTCAGAATGGATTTCTGCCTAGATTCTATAAGAATATAGTATAAATAATTATTAAATGTAATACAAATGCATTTATATAGTTTACTACACTTTCACCTGCTACATTAAAGAAATAAATTATGTTTGTCATATCTTTTTGTCCTTGCTTCCTTATTTGCACTAATACTCAAGAGTGAAGTCTAGCTTCAAACATTAAAATATGTATTCTGGAATGAAACAGCAGATCTTCTTCCCAAGCCAGGAAAAGGAGTAACTAGCTGGCTCTGAACTCCTCTACCTCACGCAAGCTGAGGTGAAAATACTATGGGTAATTAGGCCAGTTGGGGGTCGTTAATTTCAGTCCACAAAAACCACTTCCACCTTTTGCTCTCTTTTTTCTTCCTCACCTTCCACTCTTAGCTTATCCTCCACAGCACAGGTCTTTGCAAACATAGGCATTTTTTCTTCATGTTTTTGGTTTTAAGAACTGAATTAAGACTGGAAAAATGTAAGATTGTATAGGAGATTGCTGAAACCTCTGCCCTGCTATGACAGGCTACCTGTCAATATACAAGGCTCTTGTTCTAATTCAAGGCTCTTTCAGGTGCTTACTACTCCAGTAGTTATTAAATCTCTCCTAATTTCAGTGGAATTAGGGATGAAGAAGTTGGCTTTAAAAATTAAAATCCTTAGCCAAACAAGAAGTTCATGAAAAAGACAGCTTTACACTCAGCTTAACCACAGTTTTCTTCAAATATCCTCAATTAAAATGGTTTTTGAAAGGTTATTCACTTTCTCCCTCTCTTTTTTTCCTTTGTACCTCAGCTGATAACATTAGAAGCCACATGGCCATAACAAAATGCATTTTCTTATACTTAATCTGCATTATGCGACATACTTCAGAGGAAGGTGTCACACGACTGTAACAGAAGTAATAGAATTTTGAGAAGAGATCACATAACCTTATAACATTTTTCATTACTTAGCTGTCTGTATTGGAAACCTATTAAATTGTATCCTTTGTAAATGAAACACAGATTTGGTAATTCTTAGCTTCATTAAATTCAAGAATAAAAATTAGTCTAAATACTGTTTAAAGATAAGAAACTGTATAAGTGAAGATGAATATATGATATCCCTGATAAAACCTAAAAAAAAAAATTAAATTGCAGTCAATCAAAGATATTAATGAAGAAGTTCATTTATATGAATCTTCTTCTCACAAAGTGATTTGGGTACCAGTTCTTTAACTCCAAACCTTAGTAAGAATGCTATTTAATATTTTTCTCGTGTAACCTTGTGCTACTGAACAATTAATACGAAAATTGTTTCAAAATTATAGAAATCTAAATTGATTACATTGCTTTAATAGAGATTGTCAACAGACATAGCAACAGAAGATGTAAAGGGAAAGATAAGACTTATTTCTAGATCAAGTCTAAATTAAAAAGTAGAAAATATATTCCCTTCAGAAGTGAACTAGAAGCAGAAGATTGTGAGGCAATTCTGGAACAGCTTCTCAGAGTTAGAGCAGAACCACTAATCCCCCTCTCAAAGAAAAAAATTGGGGGTACTTACAGATGAGAGAACATTATATAGGAGACAAGGGGTAAGGAGGTGGCTATTCTTTAGAGGAAAGAGAAAGGGTAATTTATAGCCCATGGAAGATGAAGAGTTTAAAAAGAGGAGAAAGTTTATAAAGGCGCATTTTTAGTCCATGCCTTTTGGCTCCCTGTAAAGTTCTCATTTTCAGTTGCCAGGCACATTTTTGGGAACGTGTCTTATGAATTTCCTTTGAGCAGGAAGACCAAAAGCTCAAAATGATTTTTTTTTAAGAGAAAATTTCCCCGAAGCTTGCGTGAGTACATTTTTTCATTTCTTGCATGAGTGTAGCAATTGCTCCATTCCAGCCACACAGGAGGATGGCTGGTGCCAGCAGCTCTCACCTCCCTGCAGGCACAAGTACCGCTTGCAGCAACTCTGCCTCTGGATGTTGGTACCTGCTGAGTCCATGCAATCACCTGCTATTTTCTTACGCCCTTTTAATAAGTTCACGGTCCTATTTGCTAATTACTGGACTAAGGTAGAGTATCATACTTCCCAGTGCATGTTGCTGTTTTTGTATGTAGTCCCCATTGCAATTAAATGAAGCAGACTCAACCAGGGAGGAATTAAATTGCCCAAACATATATCTAGTGCATTGGAGATGCTGGAGAGTATCCACAATGACAATACAGGTATGAAAGAGGACTTCTGGAATACCAAGACTCCCTACAGCCCCAAATAAACTACCCTATTTCTGGTCACCTGTGTCTGGGTGGCCGAATCCTGCCTTCACAGGATTGCAGTCTTTGCCAAGGATTTGCTAACAATCAAATACATTATTTGAACCATCTGTTGTTGTCCCATGTTTTTCACTCAAGCTGAGTAGAGTTAGCTTTGTTGACTCTATGGTGGGATCAACAGGACAAAGGGTAATGGGTTTAAACTAAAAGAGGTAGGTTTAGATTCAATATAGGGAAGAAATTCTTTGCTCAGAGGGTAGTGAGGCACTGGAACATGTTGCCTGGAGATGCTATGGATGCCGCATCCCTGGAGGTGTTCACAGTCAGGTTGGATGAAGCTTTGGGCAACCTGGACTAGTGAGAGGTATGGAACTAGATGATCTTCAATTTTTCTTCAACCCAAACCATTCTATGATTCTATGACTGAGTCTGCAAGTTAGTGGCTCAATTCAGCTGCCTGAGCAAGTATCTAGCGCCATTAAGGTGCTTGAAGGTTTCCACTTGGCCTCTCACTGCCAGTTTAGTAATCATGTCCTCTCTAGGCCCTGCATCACAGCCACCAAGTCTGTGTCTGTGTCTCAGGCTCACCAGACAGTCTCAAAAGCACACCACAACACTGTTTGGGCAGCTGAATTGCAGCCTAATTGTTTTTCAATGGTTTTGGTCAAGACATTTGGTGAGCTCCTGGGAGCTGTACCGATCATCCTCAGTTTACATCCTACATGTGGTCAGTAGCAATGCCATTTGACCATAGTTATTAGATTTCTGTTGATAATATGAAAGCCTAGACAGTTAACTCACATATAGACACCCACAGTGTGCACTCTTAGGAGAGCTGAATCCCTGATGGTATCATGCTAAGATGATCATGATGAAGGACTAATGAGGATTGCTATAGCTCTCTGTGCAGTCCCATGGTACTATTTATGTGATGAGGACAGCCAGTGATCTTTCTGAGTTAAAACTCAGGTCACTTTTCTGCAATTTGGATAAAACCTATTCTAAGGCAACAAAGGAAGTCATGAGGCAGATCAGCATCCTTTGACTCTGACCAATGCTAAAGATAAGGAAACTGCAACCAGCAGCTCTTTTACAGCTACTTCTTTTCTCAGACCTCAATGCTCACTTCAGACATGTTTGTGAAATATCGTCTGTGAGAAACTCCATTTAGGCCTCCCTTCCACGAGCAATGGGAACTGGCTGCTGTGTTGCGCAAGTGGTCAAGTAGCGAAAACCTTATACTGGCTTTGACTAACGTAGGACTCCATCATCTGGATCACAAGTCTCCTCTAAGCAAAAAATAATGTAGTTTGAGCTATTAGTTGAAACTAGAAATGTATTCTAAATCAGTTGCTTAAGCTTCTCTACATTCAGTGAAGACAACAAGGAAGTACCTGTAGAGACAATTCATCCTATCCTAAGATAGCTGGTCGAGTTACTCCCCAGAGAGACATTTTTCTCCATTTTCTACAGACAAATGCTTAATTAATAAATGTATAAAGTTAGGAGAAACTAGTCTTAACCTAGCTGCTCTCACTGTGTCGGTCCTCCCATTGCTATATGGCAGACAGCTGTAGAGAAATGAAGGCCAACAACTGCAAGAAAAAAAGATACCAACTTCTCCCAGCTCATACCAAATCTTCTCACAGTGCTGCCTTGATTTTTTTACAAAATTAAATTCAAATCAGGCAAAACACCTTTTCCAAAAGGATACTCAAGCACCATCAGTAATTATGCTTTGTGCAAAAGCCACTTAACAGGGGCTTCTATTTTGTGACCTATGCCATGATTACAATTAAAGGCTAATGCATTCTAGCATTAAAGCCATTGAGACAGCCAAACATTTCAGTTTTAAAATGGAAAACAGAACTCAAAAAAGACATTCTGTATTTCTGGATAAATGCACAAGTCATTTATAGTATCAGTTTAGTCAGGATCCCCATCTCAGAAAATGTACTTCCTAGTTTGTACCTCAGTAACAGAACTGTATGGGATCCAGGTCTCTTGGGTCTCTTACCTTATCACAAGAAAATGATAATAATGACAAATTAAGGAGGTAGAGTTTTTTGTTATTATGACTGAGAAATAACGTTAACAAGAAAGCTTAACAAATAAGGGCACATTGTGAAATTTGGGCTAGAAAATTCGTCATTAACGCCTCCAGCTGGAGAAAAGTTGGCCGCAAGTGACAGCAAAAAGCCAACAACATGGAAACCAGGATTTCCTTTAAAAGCCACAGTCCAANATGGAACTAGATGATCTTCAATTTTTCTTCAACCCAAACCATTCTATGATTCTATGACTGAGTCTGCAAGTTAGTGGCTCAATTCAGCTGCCTGAGCAAGTATCTAGCGCCATTAAGGTGCTTGAAGGTTTCCACTTGGCCTCTCACTGTGCTATGGATGCCGCATCCCTGGAGGTGTTCACAGTCAGGTTGGATGAAGCTTTGGGCAACCTGGACTAGTGAGAGGTATGGAACTAGATGATCTTCAATTTTTCTTCAACCCAAACCATTCTATGATTCTATGACTGAGTCTGCAAGTTAGTGGCTCAATTCAGCTGCCTGAGCAAGTATCTAGCGCCATTAAGGTGCTTGAAGGTTTCCACTTGGCCTCTCACTGCCAGTTTAGTAATCATGTCCTCTCTAGGCCCTGCATCACAGCCACCAAGTCTGTGTCTGTGTCTCAGGCTCACCAGACAGTCTCAAAAGCACACCACAACACTGTTTGGGCAGCTGAATTGCAGCCTAATTGTTTTTCAATGGTTTTGGTCAAGACATTTGGTGAGCTCCTGGGAGCTGTACCGATCATCCTCAGTTTACATCCTACATGTGGTCAGTAGCAATGCCATTTGACCATAGTTATTAGATTTCTGTTGATAATATGAAAGCCTAGACAGTTAACTCACATATAGACACCCACAGTGTGCACTCTTAGGAGAGCTGAATCCCTGATGGTATCATGCTAAGATGATCATGATGAAGGACTAATGAGGATTGCTATAGCTCTCTGTGCAGTCCCATGGTACTATTTATGTGATGAGGACAGCCAGTGATCTTTCTGAGTTAAAACTCAGGTCACTTTTCTGCAATTTGGATAAAACCTATTCTAAGGCAACAAAGGAAGTCATGAGGCAGATCAGCATCCTTTGACTCTGACCAATGCTAAAGATAAGGAAACTGCAACCAGCAGCTCTTTTACAGCTACTTCTTTTCTCAGACCTCAATGCTCACTTCAGACATGTTTGTGAAATATCGTCTGTGAGAAACTCCATTTAGGCCTCCCTTCCACGAGCAATGGGAACTGGCTGCTGTGTTGCGCAAGTGGTCAAGTAGCGAAAACCTTATACTGGCTTTGACTAACGTAGGACTCCATCATCTGGATCACAAGTCTCCTCTAAGCAAAAAATAATGTAGTTTGAGCTATTAGTTGAAACTAGAAATGTATTCTAAATCAGTTGCTTAAGCTTCTCTACATTCAGTGAAGACAACAAGGAAGTACCTGTAGAGACAATTCATCCTATCCTAAGATAGCTGGTCGAGTTACTCCCCAGAGAGACATTTTTCTCCATTTTCTACAGACAAATGCTTAATTAATAAATGTATAAAGTTAGGAGAAACTAGTCTTAACCTAGCTGCTCTCACTGTGTCGGTCCTCCCATTGCTATATGGCAGACAGCTGTAGAGAAATGAAGGCCAACAACTGCAAGAAAAAAAGATACCAACTTCTCCCAGCTCATACCAAATCTTCTCACAGTGCTGCCTTGATTTTTTTACAAAATTAAATTCAAATCAGGCAAAACACCTTTTCCAAAAGGATACTCAAGCACCATCAGTAATTATGCTTTGTGCAAAAGCCACTTAACAGGGGCTTCTATTTTGTGACCTATGCCATGATTACAATTAAAGGCTAATGCATTCTAGCATTAAAGCCATTGAGACAGCCAAACATTTCAGTTTTAAAATGGAAAACAGAACTCAAAAAAGACATTCTGTATTTCTGGATAAATGCACAAGTCATTTATAGTATCAGTTTAGTCAGGATCCCCATCTCAGAAAATGTACTTCCTAGTTTGTACCTCAGTAACAGAACTGTATGGGATCCAGGTCTCTTGGGTCTCTTACCTTATCACAAGAAAATGATAATAATGACAAATTAAGGAGGTAGAGTTTTTTGTTATTATGACTGAGAAATAACGTTAACAAGAAAGCTTAACAAATAAGGGCACATTGTGAAATTTGGGCTAGAAAATTCGTCATTAACGCCTCCAGCTGGAGAAAAGTTGGCCGCAAGTGACAGCAAAAAGCCAACAACATGGAAACCAGGATTTCCTTTAAAAGCCACAGTCCAACGCAAGGATGTTTCTTACAACTCTTTCATAAATTTTGAGCACATTCTGTCAGAGCTCCTCAGAGGTGCCAAACACCTTCAACTCCCATTGCTACCAATGGAAGAGGAAGGTGCTTGTCCAGCACAGGACGAAATACTGCAATTTGTCACAGTTTGTGTGACTTGAAACTTCCTGTATTGTGAGTTACTTAAGACAGGAAATAATCATATCCCCTGCGGTTATTGTGGTTAAACTGAAGAAGCCTTTCTTGATGAAAAGGCAGATAGATAGATAGATGGCTGGATACATAGATAGAAGATTGATAGATAGAAAGATAAATAGATGATTGATAGATGAGATGAGAAAGGAAGGAAGAAAGAACAAAATGAGATCATTCACATCCTTCAGGCTGGATTTATAGGGTAAAATTCTTTGCATATGTTTATCCTGAATTTTACCACTATAAATTAACAAAAACATGTAGCCTGTCTAAAGAGTAGCAGGGATGAGGTGGTTAGTGAGTTGAATGTTTCTTCCAATCTCCAAAACTCACTTAACTTCCAAAGTCTCACTTAATGGATCAATTCAAATAGAACTCCTTTTTTACCTACGTATGGCAGTAATTTGTCCCAAAGTTTTAATTTTTTGGATGGGATTCATATCTGGTACATGACTCCCATTCTCCAGACTAAGGGTGGGCAAGAGTCCCTCTACATTTGGAGGCCTCACTTCACACAGCTGGGCTGGGACAACCACTGTCCATCATTGCATCTGGCATGAAATTGCTCAGGTTCTCTAAATTCAGTGTAAAATATCTAAAATTGAGTGTCAGGTTTGAAACGACAGCCAAGCAGCTTAGGAGTATTCCAATACTAACTGACTTCAGATGCCTGTGAAATCGGATGGGTTTAATTAAGTGTTATTGTGTCAGCCGGCGCAGTGTTCTAGGATGTCTGGAGGTAATCAGAGCATGGTAAACTCTGAGTCAGTCTACAGCTGACTCTACAAATCACTCCACAACCGTACAAACTGTGATGTGAGAGATGATGCACACTAAGCAGAAAGCAGACTGCTCTCGTTCGAGGATGGAAAGGAGTGCAAGAATGAAGAATCTTTCGCTGTTTCTTTTAATGTGTGCAGCTGTTTCTAATGCTCTTCCTGTGCGCCCCGAGAAAGACGACAAAGAAGAAGATACAAAGCTTGTAGAGGTAATTCTATTGTCCATACGGGAGGTCTAAAGCCTCTCCTTTTAGATTTAATCTGCATGTTCTAGCTATGCAGCAGTTTGTTGTCCTCCTGAGACAAAGCTTTCCTACAGACCTCTGTTGCCCAAACTTTATTAAAGTAGTGTAATCAGTAAAAGCTGGAAATGTCAAGTAAACAAGAATCAGGGACAAATCGTCTTGTTTCTGTTTAGCTACATTCCTCAGGAAAACATCTGTTGTTCTCTGAAATCACAGCAGATGATTCTGCTAGAACAACGCACAAATAATATCAGTCGTAAGGTATTTATTTAGGAAACAGATCAAAACATGAAATATGTTTGCTTTGTTTTTTCATTAGGACTATTTAAATAAATTCTATACTGTTGAGACGGACCCAAATCAACGTGGATGGAAAACAAATGTTGAATCCACAGCTGAGAAACTCAAACGAATGCAGCAATTTTTTGGTTTGAAAGTGACTGGAAAACCAGACACTGAGACATTAGAAATGATGAAGAAACCCAGGTGTGGTGTTCCCGATGTGGGTCTCTTTGGCGTTACTCTGCCTGGATGGAAAAAAAACAATCTGACATACAGGTAGTATTTCCATAGTCAATTTTCTGTGCTTAAATTGCGGTTTTGTGGGTATCCACTTTTGTCATATGTAAATATAACTTCTATAGCAACTGTTTCCAGCTGGGAGGACAAAAACATTTTTCTTTCTCCAGCTGTTAGCTAAGCAGATTCCTGAAAGTAATCCCTGAGAGTCAGCTATAGTATTTTGTCTGTCATGTGTCACCCCCAACAAATATTCTGTGAGCCAAACAGAAGAATCAATTGCACCCTGCTTAAACCCTTTTATCTTCAAAATTTGCTATGATCGACAGCTTAGTCACAGAAACATAGGGAGTCAATTTTCCTCATGCTCAAGAGACCACTCCCTGGATAAGGGCCATTTTGAAAAAACTGATACCACGTACGCAATTATTTTTATGAGAAAAACATGTTGGGCAGTTATCATATTCCTTAAACTCACTCAGTTCAAGATGAGTTTAGGGAGCTATTGGATTATGGGGTAAATTGCTTCTTATGCATCTCTGTTCTTCATCTTAGCAATATTAGATAAATTCTTTATGCAAGTACTAAGTATTGTTACTTGAACCCTCGTAACTCTAGAATTGTGAACTACACACCAGATATGAGCAACAAGGATGTGGATAAAGCAATCCAGAAGGCATTTAAAGTGTGGAGCACTGTCACCCCACTGGTTTTCAGTCGCATCCATGAGGGAATAGCAGATATAATGATTGCTTTTGGGACAAAAGGTAACATGCAAACCAATGGTAATACTAATTTAGAGATTTTCCAGTAGCCATTATACTAACTCAATGTTATTTCAATATCATATTATTTAGCTCATGGACATTGCCCACGTTATTTTGATGGCCCCCTTGGTGTCCTTGCTCATGCCTTTCCACCTGGCAATGGTTTTGGTGGTGATGTTCACTTTGATGAGGATGAAGATTGGACCACAGGCTTAGAAGGTAGGTAACAAAAGTTTCTGAAATGTTATACCAATGGTAAATTCCTTTCTGGTTGTACTAGGTGAAGGATGCACTGAGACAAAGCACAGCACTAGCAGTTTGAGGATATTACACACTGCTGATGTGAAAGGCAGCCTGATCTACTCTAGGCCATGTTTACAACAACGCATGGTGAAAGCTGGCTGTTTCCCCTCCCGGTGCAAATGCTGGCACCGGGCCTGCACTACCACACACTGAAGAGGAAGCACACTGTGCCCTGCAGCAGCCCTCAGAGGTCCCCTCCAGCTAAACATCATTTGAGTCACCAGTGGTAACTACGAGTCCTCACAAACAGTATCAAATAGGCCCCACTATAGTTTGTCATGGCTTTACACTGTATTCAAGCTAGGATGGACTGACGTGTGTTAAGTGTTCTCCCGGCAATTCCAGCTGCCTGCCAGCAGCTAGAGGTCAGAACGTACTGTTTGGGCCACCCATGGGCAGAGATGCAGGGTGTGGAGATGACTACAGATGTGTGCCAGTGGGCCAGAAAGCAGAGGAACAGAGTGTTCAGCCATCCACCAGGGACATGCCTGCTCCCCTCAATGCTCAGCATTATATATATATAGCATCTGCTGCCTGTAACAGACCTGTCAGCACACAGGCACATTGTCCTGATGTATTTTACACCCTTTTCTCATCCAGTTTTCATGATGGGAAATAGCAAAGGAGAACCGCTGTAGAATTGAGGTCACACTGCAGGAAAAGCAAGGAGGTAACAAACATGAAGGTGTTGTAAGAGCACTGCAGAAGGAGGGATGTGGGCTTCTCATGGCAGAAAGAAACTGAGGCATGCTGGCTGGGCTTGTCACGCTGACACAATATATTGTTCCCCCTACACTGGGAACGAATGGGTCAGCCACAGCTTTGCTGTTGTTCCTCAACAGCGTGGCTCCAGCAGTGATGCGGTGCAGAACTTGGAGAGCTTGGAAAGCACATGAGAAGGGAGGACAGGAAATGTGTGTGGAAACTTGAGGCTTTGTTTGTTTATTTTTTTGAGAAATGGAAATGTTGGCTTCAGCCATCCCTTCTTGGGCAATCGTGACCAGTCCTCTGCGCTGCCACAGGCTTGTGATCTTCATCATTGATGTTCTGGCTCCCACACAGCAGAGCAGATGATTGTTCTTCCCTAATTCAGAAAGGCGTATTACTTGGAGGAATGCAAGTAATTAAATGCACATTGAAGGAAGTCCCATTTTTATCTGTTTATTCCATTAGTATTTCACTGGGAATAAGTGTGCATAAGCATAATATTTTGAAGATATTTTATTTGACAAGGCTATAAAGAAGCCATATGCTTAAAACTCCTGTTGGTAAAAGGGTAGATCATTCAGGTAAAAACGTATTTTTCTTTGCCTGTTCATGACCTCACCTTTCTTACCCACATGGAGGAAGGTGGCACACAATGACAGCTGGGTACCTCAGCTGAGCAAAGAGTGCAGCCTCCTCTTTCCCTGGAGCGCTGTCAGTTTCACCTGACTCATGATCCAATCTGCTCCAGCTCAGCTGGGAAACCCTGCTGGAACACTCCTCAGTGCTGCACCCACACTCCCCCCAGACATCCACTCATGCCACACACACAGTTTCAGCAGCTAACAGAAAGAACAGCAGGAAAGAGAGCCAAGGGTCGCTCCCTTCATATGGTGGAAGAACACAACCTACTTATATAAAATGTTTATGTATATGTATGTGTTTGTGTATATGGATATGGATATGCATAACCTAGTGAAGTTTGATATATTGTGTGGAAATCATCACAGCAATAGCCCTGTTGGGTTCAGAAAATACTAGTAACTTGCAGACCAAAATTAGACCAATCTCTCTTTTCATTTCTTAAGGATTCAACTTGTTCCTCGTTGCTGCTCATGAGCTTGGCCATGCACTGGGTCTCTCCCATTCAAGCGACCAGAGGGCCTTGATGTTCCCCAATTATGCGTACATCACCCCCAGCGAATTTCCTCTCTCTCCAGATGACATAAGTGGCATTCAGTCCATTTATGGTAAGGAAAATACACTGGTTAAAAAAAAAAAAGAACTAAGCAACACGGAAATAATTTTCTTCACAAAGTTTAAACACAAAATTCATTGTGTTCTCATTGTAGCAAAAATCCCTTTGTGCATAATGTCTATACAAATTTGTTGTATTCTAAAATGTCTCCCTAGGTTCTCCAACAAAAAGCCCTGACAAAAGGCCAGCCACCCCTACATCACCTAAAACCTGTGGCTCCCAGATATCTTTCGATGCTGTAACAACACTCCGCCGAGAAGTCATGTTTCTAAAGGGAAGGTAAATACTGATACGGCTTTTGTCTCTGTGAACTTTATGTTTTCATGATTTCTACAAAGACTGAATACTTTGGTGGGTAGCACGAGTATGATTATGGGATTTGTAATGAGACAGATTTCAGAAACAATTGTACATGAAAACAACACTGTTAGCAGATAGGAGTTATATTAACATTTTTACAGGATCCCCTGACAAAATAAGCTTCATTTTTTTTTTTCTGGAAAACATCTTGGTCCTGACAGATTTATTCCCAAGTGTATAGATGGTTACAACAAGCAGTGAAATGAATGACTGCTGCAACCATTTCCTAATAAATGAGTATTTTCTACAATACAGTTGGACCAATATCTCTTCCAGCTATCTATGCAAGCCCTACGTCTTGTACCTGGGCATACAGAGAATAGCCAGTCAGGCTCATCTGGGACGCTATGCCTCTTGTATTATATAGTACTACAGCAACCTGAATTTGTCAACTGCTTGTAGCTGATATTGTTAGTCAATCATTACCAATGAGAAGGGTAATTCCAGAAATAAATCAGAACAAAAAAAGCCTCATATCCCACACAGGGGAGTTTTCCTCTCTGACACACCAACCCAGGTAGTGTCACTGACAAGAAGGGACTTGTAAGTCACAATGTTGTTCACATTCTTGTATATATATAGAAACATCTGTGGTTTGTTATTTACTAGAAAACCTGTTTCATATTTAAATCAGACACTTATGGCGAGTCTACCCTGATAATTCAGAAGTTGAACTTGAATTAATTTCTGCCTTCTGGCCATCTCTGCCATCTGGTATTCAAGCTGCGTATGAGAACATGAAAGATCAGATCCTGTTTTTCAAAGGTTAAGTATGGGATTTTCTTTAAATTTTTCTTACCTTCAATTTTGAGGGAAAATAGGAGGGAAGAAGAGGAGCTATACTCAAATTTGAATAGCTTTTCAAATTAAAAAAAAAGGGAGAATGGCTTTCATCTAGTTTTCCTAAAACCTACACTGAGTAAGTATACTTTTTTCATTTAGTTTCTCAAAATCAATGGTAAAATTTACAACTATTTTTTCACTAGGCAATAATTTCTGGGTTATCAGCGGCTATCAGGTGTTGCTTGGCTATCCAAAGAACATCAACACACTAGGCTTCCCCAAAGGTGTTAAGAAAATCGATGCAGCTGTTTGTAATAAACATACAGGGAAGACAGACTTTTTCATAGGTGACAAATACTGGAGGTAAGAAAAATAGACAAATATTTTCTTATGATTTATTCCAATATAATCTGTATGCAACTGAAATTGTCTGTGTGATAAATTAGATCTTTGGGTAACTGTGTAACTAGGTAACACAAAGACATAGAAGAGTCTGTTTTAATCCTGCAGGGAAAAGAACATAGCTTTGACTTTTGAGAGCTTAACAGAGTGCTGAAACTTGCATCCAGGATAAAGACTCATTTTGACACATTGTACCTGCGGGCTGAAAAAGATCCAGCATGTAGACAATTTTTACAAATAAAGCAGATAAAGGTATCTATAGAAAATAAAGAACTGAGAGCTAATCTACTTCAGTGGAAGGCTGGCTGGGATGACTTGTGCAGAATTTCTCTGATTTATGAACAGTCCTAGATTACCCCTTTTAGAAAGACGCAAATGACAGTTCGTTTCCATTCCTTTGGCTGATTAGTATTAGATTTACAATATTTTTCTTTTAAATCCTATTCACTATCTGTATGAGTGATTCCCACATCTTGAACACCAGGCAAACAGAGGTAAAAAGTCAGATTTGGGAAGCTGATGGATTCCTCCTTTGTGCAAGGGGAACTGCTGCAAAGGCTCCTGCAGGCAACCAGGAGTATGTGTGGGTCAAATATACTTTATTATGCCTAATTGTGGGGCTCCTTGGTGACACACACAGTATCATCTGGATTTTTGGCTGCATGTGGTTTCCTGTCCTTTGTTTTTGATAGTTTTGGAAAGAATGTTTACAATACCTTGCATTGCTATTTTACTGCCTTGGTCACAAGACAAAGGCATGTAAGAAAACCACAGCATGAATTTCTTACCTAGTAAGACTCATTCTCCCAGTCACAAGTCCCTGCAAAAAGTATTTCTTGTATCTAAGGAGAAGTAAAACAAAGGCTTGCTTGCTTGCTTGTTTTTTTCATCAAATTCTTCATATTTGTTTCCTCAAATCTTCAAGAACCTTACTTCCTCCTTTCAGCCCTCAAATTCAGTCCTATCTTATAAAAATTGTTCTGGCTTAGCTAGAAACAACTTCATTTTCCTGTCTTCCATCTACATCTGTCAGCTGATAGATAATTGTGTACAATATCCTATCAGAGTCCAAGAGGAATTTAAAATTCATGTAACAAACTTGTGCAGTTACTATAGAGATGGTAAATAGCATTCAGAGGCTGCTTCACTCTTTACACAATTGATGTCTAAATTCTGTAAAACTCCATGTCTCCCTCCATACGATTTAGGTATGATGAAAACAGCCAGTCAATGGAGAAAGGTTATCCCAGGCGGACAGTCAATGACTTTCCAGGAATCAGCCAGAAGGTTGATGCTGTTTTCCAACATAAAGGTAAAGAAAATGAGCTTTTAAATAAGATCAGTTTACTTGTTAAGAGTATAAATTCAGGAGTCATTATAGGTGTCACTATTGCTGAATTTTGCAAAAGGTAGAACGGAACAGATGTTCTGTGAGTACAGAGATGGTGTTCCCCAGTTGGTTAGACAATAGTTTGCATAATATAACTGTTTGCACAATACAGTAATTGTTTACATAACATAATGTTTTACTTTTTTATTTCTAGGATTATTCTACTTCTTCCATGGATCAAGGCAGCTGGAGTTTGACTCTACTACTAAAAAAGTTACCCGCGAAATAAAAAGTAACAGCTGGTTTAACTGTTAATACCATTAAATTTTCTTATACACAGCAAATGAAAAGAAAGTCACTCTAGATTTCTTAAAAGTCCTTCATATATACACCGCTACGTGGGAGAAGCAGCGGGATTAGTTTTTGTACATGTCTACTATTTTAATAAACCAGCATGTCAGCTTTGATTGTATCTCCAAAGGCCAGAAAAAAAAAAAAAAAAAAAAAAAAAAAAAAAAACAGTACTTATTTTCTCCTGATTAAGTGAAAATTGTCCAACATAATTTATCATTTTGTACTCTGGGGCAGGGTCAAATGTTTTGCTAATAAATAGTTCTAAGTTTGATGTCAAGTATTTTCTGCTTCATCTGTTGAAGGCATTTTATATTTCTAAGGAAATATAAAATTTCTGATTTTATGTATATATTTTATATTTTATACAATTTCTAATTTTATATTTCTATTAATTTTGTATTAATATGCTAACTAAAGTTTTAAAATATTCTTCCAACATAGAATACTTGTATTTTGCTTTTCTCCCCAAACATCTTCAAAAGCCAGGCTTTTCATTACTCACTTACTCTGCTGTCTCATCTCCTGTCATCTTGTCCTGTACTTCTTAGGCTATTGCAACCCTGTGTCTTTCACAACAAGTCAGTATTCTTGCCATAAAAATAATCTCCCTATCTCAGTGTCCAGATACATTTACTCACCCCAATTTGTCTTTCTAGCGTACCAATTAGCATTCCATCAGTAACTACTCAGGATCAATTCACAAATGCTTGTGAGCCTATGAATGACATCCTTCTCAAATCAGCCCTGTCCTGCTCAAGAAATATATTAATTTACCATGTTGTAATGTACTATCTTTTCTCTGCTGGTACAAGATGTGTGTGCTTCAAGTGGAAATACATTTGACACTTACTGTGTGCTGCTACTGCACACAGGGCAGACTGTTCACAAAACCAAGCAAAATCTATAAAGTGACAGCTGTATCCTCTTCAAATATTTCCTTTACATTTATTTCTGGAAAGAGGCCCAGAGCACACTGCCAAATGGCTGGCCATATCATGTGCACAGCTGGGTATATCTGACAACATGGTCTCATTCACATTGGCTTGTCCTGCTCCCTCATTCTCATATATGTCTGGCTGTTTTACACACCTGTGGCATGTTAAATGAAAAGTTTCTTTTTGTGATGTGCTTTTACCATGCTAGGTGTAACAATGCAATGATTCCAACCCAGACCTTTCCTGCCTAATCTGGCATAAAGGATTGTTGTCTTTATGTTGCTGCCATTGCTATGAGACCCTCTGGCTTGGTTCCCAACAGGAAACCAAAAGGGAGGCTCAGATATGCTATCTCACTGATCTACAAAAGTAATTGTGGCGAATAGCAGCATACTCTAGATCCCTAACAAAATTTAAAGTGGGATGAAATAGTAGACATTTGAGTGAGACTCACCTGATGACTTCAGCCTTCTGTCTCTCTGTGTGCTTACTCTACATGAGCTAGGGAAGATCCCTGCACAAAAAGAAGAGAGAAGTTCTCCACATTACTCATCTCATCCAAAGACTGTGCTGGGACAAATCAGTACCTCCACCCCCTGGAGAAAGCATCTCTTTGCAGAAGATAGCCAACTAGTTTAGAGTAGCTAGTTTTCAGATAGCTGAAGTTTGTTGAAATGTATAGTGACTTTGCTAAGTATCTTTTAGTTGCTATGGGATCCAAAACAGAAGGACATCCTTTTTTTTTTTTTATCTTTTGTGATGTTCACCTTTTGGCAAGATACACCACTGGCTTTATCACCACTAGACAATGATAAAGTTGGAGGCACCTGCTTGGACCAACACTACCTGTGGAGTGGCCACAATAGACGGGGCTGCCGGGCCAGCTACACCGAAATGTTTATACTCAGAGGCAAGTTTATTCTTTCATACAATGTGCTTGATGTGTAACACAATCCTAATCTTAGCTGAAAGAAAAGTTTAATCATTGAGTCATTAAGGAGATTACTCAGTGCTTCATAATACATGGGCAAGTTCCTCTACTTCAAATACATAAACAAATATCATAGCTATTCTGTACTCCCTTCTTTTCCCAGGTGTTTCATTGTTTCGCAACTTGAATACCTCTGGTCTCAAAGAAAGTTAATTTTTAACAATAACATACTGTTGTTTTCTGACTGGCAGCTTTGGCACTGTGTTAAACCAACCTGGAGTTCATGTTCATAGGTCACCTGCAAAAATAAATAAAGCAATGAGTACTGGTTTTCCTGTGTTTGCAAAGAAGGTCTGAAAAGTCACACCCAACACAAAGAGGCTTGACTTTTGCTTAGAGATAAGACATGGTCACTCATTTCCCTCCTCATGCATTACCTCTTTGGTGGAATAGGGATTGGAACAGGAACATCACAGTAGAAGTTCAGTGATCAGTGAGTGCTCATTGGTGATCATTTCACCTGAGTCCCTGCCAGGAGTCTGGCAAGCATAGGATTATGCCTTGTCCACAGTCCTTGAGAGCTACCAACACCACCTCTCCAGCACTCTCTTACGCCACCTACAACTCCTCATAATATGTATGATTCCTTACCACATTCCTATACCACAGTTATGTTACCAGCTGGGTAATGCTGTGTGGTTGTCCACGAGCTGACCAGCCAGCTGGCTCCACAGCTCAGACAAGGAATGAATTATCTTCCTTCCCTCATCTAGTAACAGGGTTTTTCTCCTCTAGCCAACTGCTATTTTCCACAAAACCCATAGGAACTTCAACACCTTGGCTCAGTTGGCTGAAGTTGGCCAGTTCAACAGTTACTGTGGGAGCAGATGGACACACAAACAGCTACACAGAGAACAGAATCCCACATGGTCAGCCTGAAATACTTTTCTTAATGTTTTCACTGAACGTCCTTTTTGCTTTCCACTGCACATTTTCATTTGGTTTTGTAATATTATATTCCACCTACTGTCGACCAGAGGATTTTGGAAGGGCAGGCAAGGCAAGGCAAAAAAGACAAATAAAACCAAGGAAGCAGCTAATCCACATTTGTCTTTCCAGTTGTTTCATATCACAAAAAAAAAAAACAATTGCAGTTTGTTTCTTGGCCAATATATATTTAATGTTTTTTTGACAACGGTATTTTAAATATATCATAAAATGCTGGTGATGAGACCAGATTAGGAAATGAGGAAATTACACATCCTGATGCAATGTGTTGCTGAGACACACAGAGTACAGCATCTGTGATGGGTTACCCTGAAGAGACCCTGCCCATTCCTCTGTCTGTGAGAACCTGGATTCCCAGCACTTCTGTGGGAGTGCTTTAGCTACCAGAGTGGGATGGGAGCTGTGTACAACCAAGTACTCACTAGGGCAGGGCTTTAAACCCATTTCTTCCCCTTTCAGATGAGCAGCCTATCCCCAGCACTTTTGGGTGACCAGCAGATACCCCTGCCTTCCAAAAGCCTCAATAAAACTAAGGATCTGGTGTCTTAAAAGCAGAGAAAATACATGCATTGGAGCTAGACTATGAAGAAAGAAATCATTACCTGGATGTGCATAACTCTTCCTTGCATTTGGTGGTATTTCATGCCTCTTGCTGTTAATTGCCCAAATTGTGATAACAGAGGAGGAAGTAGGGCCAGTATTTAAGCATTGAGAACCAACAGACACTTTGAACAGCTTAATGAAATCAACCTTTCTGAACTCTGATCCTTCGTTATGTCAGAACTGTACCCAAGGCATGGCACTGACACTCAGTACTGTCATTGCACGTACCAAGACAGGACAACAGCAATACAGATGAGCTGCACCATGCACCTGGCTAAAACAGGGTAGAGCACATCTCTGAGGGCGACAAACAGAGGCGGAGATCCTTGCAGAACGACCACTCTTAATGACAACCATCCAAGGGACACTGCCAAGACCATCCAGTACACCTACTTTGTAGACAGGACCTTAGGGTTTAAGATCTGGATTCTGTGGTTCTGGCTGAGAGTTTTTCCCGGTCTGCCTACATTCTTTAGTTAAAGCAGTTTGTGGGGGGTGGAGGTAGAAGACCACAGGCCTCTGTGGGCCCTCACCGCCAGCACCGAGGTCCCTCGAAGGCTGGGACAGGAGGTGCACAGCTGCCACCCAGCGGTGACAGCTGCTCTAGCATCTTCTCCCCGTTCCCGACAGCTGAGCTGCGTTCAGGGCCAGGCTCAGGGTTGGGCCAGGCTCAGACAAGAGGTCATCCTTGTCACCTTGCTGCTGCATTGGGACAGGTTGCTTAGGGTCTGATCCAGGCAGTGCAGCTCCTCAGATGTTCAATAATACTTGTGTGGTTAAGCGCCTTATCATTTTCTAAGTAATAGTTTTCAAAAGGTATGTTAAAGAGAAAAGCATATGCAAAGAGAATTACTTAGATTTGATCAAAGAAATGCGTTGTGAAGTCTATTTGGTACTGTAATTTCAAATAAAGTAAACAGAACAGCTTGTTTTTCAAGTTCCTGTTGATTCAAAAACATATATAAACCATGGATTACTAAAATCTACGCCCCTCAAGGACTGAGTCTCCTAAACTGTCAGTAAGTATTATGGGAACTGGTAAAAGCTGTTTTATTTTAGATTGAGAAGGTTACACTGATGCAGATTAAAAATCAATATTTAAAAGTGAAGGTGTTCTGGAAAAAAAAAGCACAAAGCAAAACAAAACAAAAAATCTTATGGACACGGTAAATGTCACTAAATAGAAGAATTTTGCAATAAAGATGAAAAATACATAGTTCACAAACTGCACTGGAGAACATTTCTCAAACACTGTGTATATACAAGACAAATATATACACACTTCATTGCTAGCAGTGTTTCAAGCTGTCTTCATTACCTTTATAAGCACTGCTCTTGTTTCTTCTCAGACGTATACAGGAAGTGATTTATCGAATGAATAGGCTATTTAGGGTATTACAGCTTAGGTTATATTTTTCCAAGCAGTTGAACAGAGTGTTTAGCATTTCACATAGTACTGCAAAGTGGATTACTGTGGGAAAAAAAGCAGGCTCTTAGTACATGTGAAACACATTTTGTTTAAAGAAGCAGAGAAAGGTTGCACTGATTTAGAAGATCAAACTGCTACAGGTATGTTCTGGAGCAAAATGCTGCAAGTTAGCAAATCAAAACTGTTTGCACACAGACTTTGTGAACAGACATACAGAAAAATCACCTGGATGTGTGTTTTAACAAACATAGAATATAGAAAGAGAACGGTTATAATTAAATAAATCTTTCCCATTTCCAAGAGTGACTCTTTCTTCCTTTCCAGGATCGCAATGCAGTCTGTGTAAATCATTACAAGCAAAAGGACAGGCTTTAATTAGAGAAAAAGGCATGCCAAAATTCAAAGATATGTTTAAGTGACATTACTTTTGAAATCTTTTGCTGTCAGAGTCCTAGGGAAAACACCTGTGTTCCCTATGACCATAGAAACATACTGCCATAACAAAGCTCACACAAAGCATAGTCGTTCCTCAAGCGCGTGGCTGAGCAAATGTGCCCTGACACCAAAGTTCACAAACCATTACAAACAGGTTCTTTTGCCAGTTTAGAGAAGCACCAAAATATGTTACACGTTACGTTGAGAATTATGTTATTGAATTCTGCAGAGTTTTTCATGTAGAGAAAATGAGGTAAAACGCAGTGCTATGTTTCTACAAGAAAGATAAACCTCACACTGCACTGACCCTTCTGCCTCTGGTTTTGCACAGATGGTCCTCATGCAGATTATTGGAGGTCACAATTTTGAGAACTATTCCTATTAAAGGAAAGAAGGCTAAAAAAATGTTATTTGTAGAAAGGAAAATACAGAATTCATTATTTTCCTTATTTTTGATTATGTTGACGGATATTCCTGAACACCAGAAGCACTGCTGTGCTGTGCGGGTGATGGAGCACTGGCACAGGCTGCCCAGAGGCTGTGGAGCCTCCTCCCTGGAGACCTTCCAAAGCTGCCTGGACGTAGTCCTGGGCCCCCTGCTCTGAATGTCCCTGCTGCAGCACGGGGTGGGCCAGGTGGAACCAGAGATCCCCGCCAACCTCAGCCATTCTATGATTCTATGATATTTTTGCATACTGGCATTTCTCTAAGAATTTGTTTAGACTGTGAAGGCAACGTTCTGGTATCTAATTTTCACCTATATCCTTATGTCTGTGTATCCTACTGACTGGTTCCTAGCCTTCAAAGATGCTAAGTCATCAGGAAAAATTAAGTTTCTGCACTTATGGATGAGTTTGACCACCCCTGATTCCATCCTTAAAGCTTTAAAGCAAATGCAAAATGAAACACTCATGAGGAAGGATCCTGAACTTCAAGAACACAGCGGCAAAGGACAAGAGTAAGTATTATATTTCTTAGAGCATCTACTTGGGACAGGAGACAAGGGATTTTAATAAACTAGGACAAGCGTGCCTAGAAAGGCTGAATCTGCATCAGCACTTTGGTTCAGAGCAGCAGTGTGGTTTTGAAACCAGCCTCCTCCTCATCCTCACTTGCCATCATGGTTTCAGTTAACAGAGCAGGTTGGGGTAACAGAAATCAGATTCCTGGTGGAGGACACTTCGCCACAGCTGCTCACACACTAACAGAGATCAGGGAACAAACCAAAGAATGGTCCTTTGGGCACTTTCCAATGGTGATATGGCCAGGGGAAAGCACTTCAGTGCCAGCAGTCAGTCCCAAGTCTCCTTCTGAATGCTTTGACTCTGCGTAGCTAATAGCAGGGAGTTATAAAACAGATGGGATTTAGCCCTCTGGTAATGTTTCTATCAGCAACAGTTATATAAGTGTAATTGTGCATGACTGGAGTTGTGCTGGAATATGTTTGTGGTGCTCAAGGCAAACAGACGAGTACATGGTCTGGGCAGGTCTCCCTGACAAAACTGTGTTTACATTTGCGGGTAGTAACCACAGTCAGCTAAATTGATGTTATATATAAGCCTCTATTCAATTCTATTTGCTTAGAAATTGCAAAATCATTCAGTTTTTCAGTAATGTGACTTTAAAGCCTCTAGCAGGAGTAAACACCCAGAGCAGGCACGCCCAACCCGCGGCCTGCGGCCCGCACGCAGCCCGGCACAGCTCGCGGCGCGGCTCGGCCCCGGCTGCCGCGTTGTCATGGAAACGGCTCTGCCCCGCCGAGCGGCCCGGCCCGGGCCCGGGCCCGCACGCATCGCGCAGCAACAACCAAAGACCGGTGTGCGATGGCAGTGTGTGAGCTGCAGCCGGGACACGGGGGGCACAAGGCAGTGCTAACTCTGCCTGTCGCTCTGCCACACGCACTCGGTCGCATCAAAGCCCGCGTGCCTGGCACGTGGCACGCACCTGTGCTGCTGCTGGAGTAAAACACAGTGCTTGCCCATAGTAATATTCCAACCTACCTAATGGCATTTCAAAAGAAAACAGAACACACACACAAAAAAAGAAAAATTGTGGGTGAAGGAAGAGTGTTCAATGAAAAATGGAAAGATGAGTACTTTTTTGTCAAGACAAATAATGCAGCACGATGCTTAATTTGTAAGGAGATCGTGTCGGTTTTCAAAGATTATAATGTGAAAAGGCATTATATGCAAAAACATGCTGTCACTTTCAATGCACATCAAGGAATGCTTCGTAAAGACAAAATAGAGAAACTGAAAAAAAGTCTGTCATCTCAACAAAATTGTTTTTAAAAAGTTAAACAGGTTCTGTTGTAAAAGCTAGTTCTGTTGCGGTAGCAAATCTGATTGCAAGAAACATCAAAACCATTTACTGATGGTGAGTTTATCAAGCAATGTTTGGAAAGCGTGGCAGCTGTGATTTGTCCTGATAAAACCGTAAGAGTGTTTGAAATGAAATTTCAATTACAGCACGCTCAAATTATGCAAATTATTTTATGCATTTTGATACTTTTGCTAAACATAGTCCTGTGAACAGCGAAAAATACACAGCCTTGCTTTCCACTTTCATAAAGGAATTTGAGAATAGGTTTCAAGATTTCCAAGAAAATCATCGATTTTTTGGTATATTTGTGACTCCACTTTCAGTCAACACAAATACTTTACCTGCAAATTTTCAAATGGAATGTACAGAGTTGCCATCGGACATTCAACTCAAAGAAAAATTTGATCATGTCTCTTTACTAGACTTCTATAAGACCTATCTTAACAGAGAAAAATATCCATCACTTCACAATCACATCTTGTTAATGTCATCACTTTTTGGCAGTACATACATTTGTGAACAACTGTTTTCAAGGACAAAGCACAGGAAGAGTCATTTTCTCAAAAATCTCTGATGAACACCTTGAGAATTCACTAAGAATTGTAACCACTTCCATTGAACCAGATACTGATGCACTATTTTCAATAAAACAAGGTCAAATATCCCACTAGTTATATGTTTTCATTGCTCTCTCTTTTTTTTAGTGTTTTAATAGAAATATAGAAAAAAATAAGTTTTGTTAGTAACATACGTTAACTATCATATATTTTATATGCGGCCTGAGACCATTCCTCTGTACTCAATGCAGCCCAGGCAAGCCAAAAGGTTGGACACCCACGATCTAGAGTAACACACAGGTCCTAAGCAGGTAAAACAAATTTGTGCAGAGAGGAGAAGTAAGTGGAACTGAAGGCTGCGTGCATAGTTGAGAGTGTAGCTGCCCCACAGAGCTGGCCTGTGGCTATCCGAAATCCCACAGCTTCGTTTCAGGGCTTTGTTTTGAAAAGTTATTCCCTGTCTGAAAATAAAGTCCTAAAAAACAATACGGAGCACTGTGTCAGTATCCAAGTGTTGCAATGTGAGCTGAATCCAGTAATCCTGCTGGAAAATCAAAGGTTTGAGCTCAGTCTTACACAGAAAGGAACATAGATGGAGAAAAGAGAAATAACTAGCCAGAACCCATGTATGAAACCTGTCTGGGTTTCCACACATCCCTCCCAAGTTCCCCTGGCCATTCTGTGGTTCCAGTTAATCAGATACCTCTTTAGAAGCTACTACTGCATTTCACACAGTACAAAATGTGAGAAACACTCCATTTATTTCAGTGATTACATTAGCAAGTCAATGAGCAATATTTGTTTTATTTTCATGGATTTTTAGGAGTACATTGACAAATATTATATAGAAGAGTGAAGGCAGCGTTGATAGCAGCAGCTGACACTCCCATGGCAAGATGGCCTAGACAGTGGTCCACACCACTCTGACCATGATCCAGGACCACAGTGTGGGGTTCCTGACATAGCAAACTACCAGCTCTTCTTCAGAAGTTATCAGTTCTAGGTTTTTCAGCTTTGGAATGAGGAGGCAGTCGTTAGACGGTTTAAATGGATCATTCGCATTTTTGAATTTTTATCAATACTCTCTTCTGTTTGTTACTCAAATCTCTTATCTAAATTACGAATTCAATCCAAAAACTTCATAGCGAGTACTTATGTGAGATGCTAGAAATTACAGAAAGACTGTACAACAAAAAAAGGCAGGGCGCAAGTTCAGATGCAAGGTTTTAGTGAGAAACACGCACTTGTTACCGTACCCCTAAGTAGGTTGCATAACATTATGAAGACTGCACGTTTGAAAACATAAGTTGGGTATCACTAAATGAAATGATGCTATATGCTCATCAGTAAAATTTTCCCCTGGTATCTCATTCCTATTACACAACATTGCCACTAGATGTCACATTGTAAAACATTATAGTCGTCCCAACGAATGCATGAACCTAGTTAACAGACGAAGTAGAGAAAAGTATTGCACAGAGCAAAAGGGAGGTGGTCAGGGAAACAAAACAAAACAAACAAAAAAAAAAGATTAAAAAAAGATTAAAAAAAAAAAAGATAACTATCGATCTTTAACTTCCAGATGGAGGAAATTATTTATCTTCTAGGAAGATCACTGTTGCAGCATAAGAATGTAGGAAAGCTCATGAAGCCACCTCCTTCCTTTGGGCTTTTGCAATGCTTTTAAAGCATCTTTCAAAATGGATCTGATTCATGACAGGAATTCTTATGCTTTACCACAATATAAACACTAAATGAATAAATTCATAAACTTTCCTGTCGTGTGACTTGAGGCTATATGGCTGTAATATGAGTGAATGCTGGCTTAATGCAAAGCTAGTCCTGAAGATTTTTGCTAGATTGTATTGGCATTAGGCAGAGCTGAGCCATAAGTGACTCTGGGAGCACCTCTGGGAGAGCAGATTGAAGGGAGAAAAACTGCTGTGCAACAGCAGCTGGGAGAGAGGGGTGAGAAATGGGAGAGAAGCAGCCCATGGGCACCACGCAGAGCAGATCCACATGAAGCCATAGAGGAGCCCATGGTGCAGCAGTGGCTGTGGCCTCCTCCAAGCCACAGCCACGGAGAGCCTCCACAGAAGCAGGCCTCAGGCTGGAGCTGCAGCCATGGAGAGGAGCCTGCAATGGGGCAGGAGGTGTGGGGGAGCTGCCATCCATGGGCCCCGTGCTGGAGCAGTGCCTGAAGGGTGGGCCCTGTGGTATGGAGCCATGTTGGAGCAGCTGCAGCCCGTAGGAAGCCCATGCTGGATCAGTTCAGCAAGGATGGCATTTGTGGGAGGGAGCCACATGGAACAGGGGCAAAGAGTGACTGTGGAGGAGCTGCAGAGAGGAAGTGTTATGAACTGACCTCAGCCCCATTCACCATTTCTGTGCACTGCTCAGGGGGAGGAGGTGGAAGAGGGTAGATGAGGGGAAGGTGTTTTCAGTCTGCTTTTAGTTCTCACTACTCTACTCTGTTAGGAATAGGCAACCTTTGCCTGTGACAGTAATTGCCTAGTGATATCCCTGTCCTTATCTCAACCCACGAACCTTTTTTCCTTATACTTTCTCCCTCTTGTACTTTTGAGGAGGAGAAGTGAGAGCATGACATGGTGGAGCTTAGTTACTCCTCAGTGTGAAACCACGACACAGATCAGTTTTGAAGCATTTATCTGCTTATAATGTTGAGGAGAAATGTCCAGAAATGTCTGTGGAACATAGCAGTCCCTTATCTGTACTTAAGTAAATTAAGCAGTGCCAGAGAAGTGTTAATCTATACCGTTACATTATTAACTTGGTCCCTGGCACAGCTTTGTGCTGGACAAACTTATGTTTGGACATGATTCAGGAGTCAGTACAGTTCATGGACATTTCTCAGGAAGCAATCTACATGTCGCTGCCCTGCATTAAAAGATAATTTTAGATAAGCGGAGAGTGTGCAGCGATAGTCAATGTTTGCACCTTGATGGCTTGCCACACTCATGTGGATAAGCATTATGTGCCTGAGCCTGCTTTCTTGTTTATACCACCAGGTCTTGTTCCCATCCAATAAGTAGTCTGTCTTACCCAATCCTTTCCCCTTCTCTGAAGGCCTAGGTTTTAATAACCTTTCTTTTAGGGGCCTGAAAGGAAAACAAACCTGACTCTCAGAAGTCAGAGGTCCAACCTTAAGAGCTTATACAAAATTGCAAAAGCTATTCCTTTCTGGATATTCCATTGCTTCATACCTTGCTTTGTGAAAGTACATCCTCTCATTCCTATTTGGATGGGTTTGCTCAGTTGTGCCACTAAAATCTACTGAGGTCTTGTTCAGTGCCTGATAACTCTTTGTCCACCCACACTCTATAAACCCCTTCTCTATAAGGCAGACCCAAGAACAATGTCTTCTGCTACTGTGTCATTTGGGCTATAGTCAAAGCAACAACTAACATTAAATATATCTCAAACATCTGATGAGCCTCTGTCTGTAGACTTCTCTGCCAACGTCTTCAGAAATCTGGATTGTCTTTTTGCCAATCTGCTCCAAAGCCTCAGCTTTCATCTGCCTGATTCCAGCATCCGTGCAAACTGTAATCTGAAGGATTTAGGAGCCCAATCCCACCTTGTTTTTTCAGTCCTTCAGTTTACCAGCTCCACTCATAGATCACTGACCCAAGTGAAAGCATTCCCAGGGACAAAAACATCACCACGTGCACAGATTTCAACTATGTCTCTGAGTTTCTGGGAATGAACACTAATTTTGTTTTTCTGAGATATTTTAATGTTTGGAAAATTTTTGCCTTTTCAAAAAGTTTGTGTGAACTCAGAATCCTGAACTCCAACTGTCAGGTGGTAAGAAACAGAATTGTCTGCACATGATGGAAATACTCATGTTGGTTTTTTGTTGCTGTTCTTTTTGGGGTTTTAATTATTTAGGATTTAATTTTTTCACCATTGCTGCTCATGAATTTGGATACACTCCAGACCTTGACCATTCCACTGTCCCATGTGTTTTGATGTATCCTACTTACAAATAATAGTCTCCATTTGAACTTTGTTTGCCAGAGGAAAATGTGAAAGGCATCCAAGCATAATACAGTATGTCCTACGATTTATGGTATTGTATGTTTATCTTATAATAAACAATCTGCTTAATACGAAACAAAGAGAACTGCAGGCAGTTTCTGCCACTTTCAATGCTGTTACATTGCTGGGAAAATAAATTCTCCTCCTCAGAGAAGGGTAAGGTTTACACCCTCTCTGTCAAACAATGTGTTATTCCTGAATCAAGTGTTTCTAGAGGTTTTGTAAAGTTTTGTCTGTTAGTTTTCGCTTGTTTGTTTTGTACGGTTTCTCAATGCTTTGTTTAGTTCAATTTTGGACTAGCCGAAACCTGAGTTTGTTGGCAATAAACTTTTGGAAGATGTGAAAATTGTATGGTTTTTTTGGACTTCATTGTCCAGTCATGATAAAGGAGATGAATGATTTTATTCCCCTAGACAGATTTAAAGCAGCACTGCAATGAAGTCAGTCAAAAATACATTCACATCTGAGGAGAGACTCTGCCTTCCAAGAATTTCAATATCTTGACTAAACAAATTTCTGAGAGATAATGGGATCTGAGCTATGGGACAGGTAAGCCTTCCTGGTTACAAGGAGTCCTTTGGAAGCACACAGTGTGACATAGCCTTGTTACCCCCAGAGCAGACACTGCAGATGCTGTGGTGGGTGAAGGCAGATGCATGTCCTTCCTGCAAGAGCATTAACCAAATTTTCACTTTGAAAAGGGCTGCAAATGGTTCCTTGGATCCATTTCAATCCAACTGCACAGCAGAAATGACAAACCCTGATTCATCAGCTAAACTGAGACAACTTCACCTTTGCTGGCCTGCCACTTCATTTAGTGCAAAGCCACGGACCAAGAGAACTGAGAACCTCTTCTGCAAATAAAAAGTGAAGTTCTTTCAGACAACAATTAATCAGCAGTCTGCTATCATTTTAGAGCAATAGCCCACTGAAACCTCATGTGCTACATCCACACTTCACCACAGCCTACCATGAGCTAGCAGGGAGTCAGACAGGATTTCACTGAACTTACACCTTAATTGCAGTTTGCCAAAAATAACGAATGCCAGCAAAATCCCCTGCTTTTTGAGAACCTCATAGAGCCATGAAAAACTGTTTCAGAAAATAAAGAAAGCTTCCTGAAATAAAATGCAATTTCATATTACTTTTTATTTCATCTTCTCATCAGGAAACTGAAAAATGGCCCAGATTTCAAAACTGGTTGTTGCATCCTTTGTGGCATCTGAGTCATTGCCTAGAACTAGGAGAGAAAATTTAAAAAAAACTCAGCTTTTACTATCATTCAGTTTCTCATTCTGAGTCTCATGGAGGAGGTAGTGCCTGTGAAGACACCTGGCAGACTAGAAGTAACACGACTGTAGCCGTACTAATGTTTCAGTCAGCGCTGGGGAGTGGTCTCCACTTACAGATGTAACCAATATGACCAAATGAAAGAGAGACCATGGGGCTGATATAATGAGCTACTAAATTGAGGTGCATACAACAGCATTTCAGATGGAGCCTAAAACCTAAAGCTACATCTGTAGCAGAAATCAAATACACTTGGGACCATTCCCTTACATGAAATTGCTCATGCCCACACTATTTAACTCACTCATTCTCCAAAATAAGTTGGATACACCCAAACCAGTTATTGGAAATGGTCTCTGATCCATGACACATCCTGAATAGCTCCTGGCAACCGCTCAGAGGGTTGGGATGGAATGGAACGACCCAGGAGCCACTCCAGCAACACAGCAGTACAGATCTTGTGCCTGGGAATGTTTTCTAATACCATAAAATTTTCTAACAGCCTGAAGATCCACCCATCTCTCTCACGCTTCTGCTAACACCAGGCTTACGGATGCCAGTGTAGCAGCTTTCAGTGAGGCCAAAACAAAATGCTTTCTGTTCTTTTCTTTCCTTTTAGTTTTATGACCATTTAATTAGTTCCCATTTAATTTTATTCCTGGTAGTCTGAAAAGAGAATTTAGGCGACCTTGACACACATTTCAATCAGAGTGGCAGCTGCTACAACCATTTCACAAGAGACAACATAACAGTGGCTCATAGGAAGGCACAAGACCACAACAAAAAAGAAATTATAAAGCAGGATATGCTTTGGAGACTGCTACTACTCATTCAAAACAGATGAGAAACATTAGTCTAGAGGAAGGATGAGCAGACACAAGATTACCTTGGAAAGCTGGCCCACTGTACTTGCACAGAATATTTTTAGACATACATTCACACACAGATGAATGTAAGCACATATACATATATGTATATATTTAAAAGCAGAGGCTTATGTATGTACACATATGTAGATATACGTACGTCTGTAAACAAGTGTTGGACACAACATGTTACTAAAGATGCAACATTTGAGGACCCAGCCCACATGCTGCTGAAATGCTGTGTGTGTGTGTGTGTGTGGAAGCTGCAAATGAGCAAGCTACACTCAGCAGATCTGTAGTCCTTTAGCTGTCTTCTGCTACTCGCCCTGTTTCAGTACAAGGAGCACTGATCAGTCCTTCTCAGAGACTAAATTTTTGTCTTTTTTCCCAAAAAGGTTCTTCTGAAAGATGCAAACTCATAACAGGAAAAGTACAGCAAGAGATCATCAGGAGCTCCTCTCCTCAGCTCATGTCCTATGTTGATGCTGTTATGAAGTTTCTGAGAGAGGTTTGGCTTATTTTTTCAAAGATCAGTTATTTCAGAGGGAAAAAAAAAAGGTAAAATCATTTAGAGAAGAAAAAGCTCTCAAGCCGACTGGCCTCTTGAAAGGTGAACACAACTGTCTATAACCTGTACATAACTTACATCATTAGTTCGGTCACCGGAGTACAAGATACAGCACTGAGGAGGGGAATCTCTCAAGTCAGCTCTCAGTTTGTGTGATCAGGTAGCTGCAGATGACGAAAGACCTGCCAGTTAGGGTTATCTTTAGCAATCACACAGAAAATTAAAGAAAATTCTGCCTACTCCTAAGCTACCTTTTAGCCATATTGTCTGGAGTTTACTAATTTACAGCAATATTCTAATTTCCTAAAGAGCCACTTAAGGAATTCTATATGAGCCAGGGCTTCATGTTCTGTACAGAAGTTCTAGCTCTGTATGAAAAGTTATTTCTGCAGAGGTGAACACTCAGTGAAGGTAACTGAGCACTACTGAACACTAAGTGATAGTAAATATACCAAAAGTTTTAATAAAAAAGGAACAATTTACAAGCATATTTGCATGTAGAAGGTGCTATTCCATCATTTCTTTTGACCACTTGCAACTCAGAAACTTCTCCGGCAGTTCTTATTTTCCATCCAAGAGGCCTTACAGTTGAGTAATTTTTTAAAAAATAGATCAAATCTTTAACTGAATTCATCAAGTGATGAAGAATTTTCAAACATTAAATGAGATGTTTTAGTATTTGTACTATTTTCCATTAATCTGAATGGAAAGGTAAGAAGGCCCCTTAGGGCTTCAGATATCATCAGTGGAATCCTAAAGCTATGTAGGAAAACCAGTGCAGGATCTCCACAAGAGCCCAAGGAAATACATCACCAGCTGTATCCTGTAGCAGTTTTATTATCACTTGTGCTGAATTGCAGCAGTGGCATCTTTTTCCTTCAAATTCATATTCAAGGACTGTATCTGCGGTTGCAATGCTGAGAAACCAACAGTTTCAGTATAACGGCTTTCCTTTCCTTTCCTTATCATGATCACCTCTTCTGCTTTCATCACTGTTCATTCTCTCTCCAGGAAGATGCTCGGGAGGAATATGCAGTCCTCAAGCCAGTCCAATCAAATTTGCATTTAAAATAGAATCAATCAACCTTACAACTTTCTGGCTGTCTTTGAGTAGAAGTGCAATTTGAAATACAATAGATAAGCAAAAGAAGAATAAAAATATCTTAAAATTACAGAATGAAGAAATTCACAGTGGAAATATGATATTTTTATGTATTTGCCTATCTAAACTATTTTGATAATTTATCTCTCCTGTCTAATGTATTGCATTTTTCCTGATCTGTTGAAATAATTTTTTCTTTGTTTTTCCAAAGGAAATGGGGAAAACAGTAATTGAAAATTGCTGAAAGATTCAGTTACTACAAAAAAAAGTTTAAAAAAATTCCACAACTTTTCCAAGTAAAGTTTTCTGGAAACTTATCTTAAAATCAGTTCATACTTACTAAGCATACAAAATAAGTATGCGGAGTGAATGCAATATTATTACAGCTGTTCAAAACCCTGAGCAAACACATTGATTCATTCTAAAGAAACCACATATGGAAAAGCTGTAAAATCTTTCTAAGGGGTATTAAGTTAATTTGACTTGGTGAATACAGAGCATGTGTATTTTCTGGTACAGGCATGGGTAATAAAATAAATAAGGATGAAACTAAACCAGATGTCTGTTCTACCATAGTTAGTACTTAGAAAAGTTACTCAGCCTGTGCACTGCTGTCTGAGTTTTCGTGAAGACTACTATTAAAAGTAGCATCAAAGATTTTAATCTGACTTTCCATTTTATTGCCTTCACAGTAGGATACTAACTTTAGAGAAAGAGACATTGAGTTGATTTTGATGAGCCTTTTCCACCAGTCCTAAACCTAATGGTTCTTTCTGCTTCTATCTTTTTACAGACCAAAGTTTCCTATGGCCTCGTAAATTTTCTCCTTTAACCGAATTCTTCACGCATTTCTTTTTTCTGGTCTATGCCATCCATTATTTTTAAGGTATCAGAATGCATTACTTCATCCATACAGACTGTATCATGTAAGCTGCACAAACCAAGTGAAACTCTCTTAAACCAATTGCAGAGGTGAGGAGCAAAGATTAGTTGGGCAACCATAGCAGGAGTACTGGGAGTGATCATGCTGTTCTGAGGGCGAGGCAGCAGAAAGGGGAAGGGATAAGTAGTTTTGTTGCCTTATTGCTCCTCAAACACCACCAGCAGACTGAGAAGAGCTCAGAAATTTTTATTGCAGAACTAAAAAACTATCTCCTGCACAGCAGCCTCGAACTGCTGCTCTGCCACCAACAACGCCTGCAAGCAGGCCTGCAGGCTGTGGGCGCCCACCAAGGCCTTGCAGCAGCGCAGGGAGCCCCACAGCTCCTCCGCGTCGCCTCAGCCTCATCACGCAGCCACAGGTTCTCCTCCTGCAGGTGCTCAGTGGAGGCCTGGAGCTGTTCCAGGCACTCGCAGTTCCACCGTGTCCTTTCGCTTGTTGGATGAGATTTCCTGCAGCTCTGCATTCTTCACCTTCAGCTCCGTGTTGTTCTTCTGCAGCTCCCGGGTGGCCTTGCGGCCGTGCTGCTGAGCGGGCTGCTGGCTGCACAGCTCCTCCCCCAGCTGTGCCACCTCGTGCCCCAGCTGCACGTTGGTGTCCTCGGCCTCATCGGCGATGCGGCGCAGCACCGGGTTCTGCACCCGCAGCGCCGGGATGCTGCTCTGCAGGTCCCACACGGCGTCGAGCGGGGGCTTCATCCTCGGCATCGCTCGAGGCGCCGCCCCCACAGCCCGCGAAGATCAGCACTGAGCCCAGGGCCTCGTCCGGCTCCTCGGCGTGCAGCTGCGCTCCCCGCGGCGGCACAGCGCCACCCACTGCCGCACGGCGCCGCAGAACGCCGCCATGTCCACGTCGCGGGCCTCCCACGGCTGCAGCAGCGCCCGCAGCGCCGGCTTCTCCTCGCTGTGCCCCGCCAGCGCCCGCAGGAGCGGCAGCACCCGGCCCGCGTGCTCGCTGTCACACACGGTGAAGGTGCACTTCAACAGCGACTCCTCCTCCTCGGCCCCGGCTGTGGGGACTCTCAGCGCCCTCCGAGGTCTCCTGCTCCGCGTTGTCCTCGCTCCCGGCGCTCTGCCCGCTCTGCCCGCTCTCCGCTGCCGCCTCCGCGCCCCTCAGCTCCGGGACCGCTTCCCCCTCCCCGGGGCCGGGGCCGGGGCCGAGGGGGTCTCCAATGGGGCCGATAGGACCCTGAACTTAGGGAGAATGAACTTTAGGCTGTTCAAGGAATTGTTGGATGAGATTTCCTGCGAGGCTCTCCATAGAGACAAAGGAGTGGAGGAAAGCTGGCTGCTCTGTAAGGATGCCTTTCTGAGAGCACAAGAGCTCTCCGTCCCTCTGAATAAGAAAGTGGGCAGGAGGGGCAGGAAACTGGCATGGCTTGGCAAGAACCTGCTGGTCAAACTGAGGGAAAAGAAGGGATTGTGCTGGCTGTGGAAACACGGGCGTGTCACCTGAGGAGAATGCAGGGATGCTGTCCGGACTTGCAGAGAGGGGATTAGGAAAGCCAAGGTGCAGATGGAACTTAACTTGGCAAGGGATGTTAAAAACAACAAGAAGGGATTCTATAGGTACATTGGCCAGAATAAGCAGGCCAAAGAGAGCATACCTCCTTTGGTAAATGAGAAAGGAGAACTGGCTATGACAGATATGGAGAAGGCCGAGGTACTAAATGAGTTCTTTGCCTCGGTCTTCACTGGCAGCCAGGATTCTCGTATTTCTCGTGCCCCTAAAGCTCATATCCCTGAACATCTAGGTGGGAACTGGGGGAGTAAATCCCCTCCCACTGTAAGGGCAGAGGAAATCTGAGACTGTCTCATGAGACTGAATGTGTACAAGTCTATGGGGCCGGATGACATGCATCCCAGGGTTCTGAAGGAGCTGGCTGATGTGGTTGCTGAGCCGCTCTCCGTCATATTTGAAAAGTCGTGGCTGTCAGGCGAAGTCCCTGGTGACTGGAAAAAGGGAAACGTCACTCCCATTTACAAGAAAGGGAGGAAGGATGACCCAGGGAACTACAGGCCGGTGAGCCTCACCTCTGTGCCTGGGAAGATTATGGAACAGATCCTCCTAGAAGACATGCTAAGGCACATGAGGGATGAGCAGGTGATCCGCGACAGCCAACACAGCTTTATCAAGGGAAGGTTGTGCCTGATCAATCTGGTGGCCTTCTACGATGAAGTAACGGCATCGGTGGACAAAGGGCAGGCGACTGATGTCATGTACCTGGACTTGTGCAAGGCCTTTGACATGGTCCCCCACCACATCCTTGTCTCTATATTGGAGAAATATGGATTTGAGGGGTGGACTATTTGGTGGATAAGAAATTGGTTGGAAGGCTGTATTGATTGGCTCTGTGTCCAGGTGGAGGCCAGTAACGAGCAGTGTTCCCCAGGGCTCTGTCTTGGGACCGGTTCTCTTCAATATCTTCATCAATGATGTCGATGAGGGGATTGAGTCATAAGCAAGTTTGCTGATGACACCAAGCTGAGTGGTGCAGTTGACACGTTAGAAGGAAGGGATGCCATCCAGAGGGACCTTGATAAACTCGAAAAGTGGGCCCATGTGAACCTACTGAGGTTCAACACAGCGAAGTGCAAGGTCTTGCACCTGGGTTGAAGTAATCCCAGATATGTATACAAACTGGGAGAGGAGATCCTTGAGAGTAGCCCAGCTGAGAAAGACCTGGGGGTCCTGGTGGACGAAAAACTGAACATGAGCCAGCAGTGTGCTCTTGCAGCTCGGAAGGCCAACGGTATCCTGCACTCCCATCAGGAGAGGGCTTGCCGGAAGGACAGGGAGGTGATTGTCCCTCTCTACTCTGCCCTTGTGAGGCCCCATCTGAGTACTGTGTCCAGGTCTGGGGCCCTCAGTACAGGAAGGATGTGGAGCTATTGGAGAGGGTTCAGAGGAGGGCCACAAAGATGCTCAGAGGGCTGGAGCACCCTATGAGGACAGACTGAGGGAGCTGGGCTTGTTCACCCTGGAGAAGAGAAGGCTGCGGGGGGACCTCATTGCAGCCTTCCAGTATTTAAAAAGACACTATAAACAGGAGAGGAACCAACTTTTCACAAGGGTAGACAGTGATAGGACAAGGGGGAATGGTTTTAAGCTGAAGGGGGGAAGTTTTAGATTGGACATCAGAGGAAAGTTCTTTACTGAGAGAGTGGTGAGGTGCTGGAACAGGCTGCCCAGCGAGGTTGTGGATGCCCCATCCCTGGACGCGTTCAAGGCCAGGTTGGACGGGGTCCTGGGCAACCTGGTCTAGTACCAGATCTGGAGGTTGGTGGCCCTGCTTGTGGCAGGGGGGTTGGAACCTGATGATCCTTGGGGTCCCTTCCAACCCAGGCCATTTTATGATTCCTTAAAAATGACTTAGAGATCTCATACAAAGTATCCTCTTGCAGTTTCTGACTAGGAAAGTGTCTTTCTGTTGAAATGTTCTGTCCCAAACCATGGCAGTTAATCAGGATCAGAGTGCTTCTGTGTGGACACACTGCCCCTTCACAAGGTCTCTGGTCCTTGCAACTTTCTGGGTCTCTCAGATTGGAAGTGCCTTGTTGGGATCAGATAAAGCAATATAAACTACGGATTCTCAGGTACTAGTCTGGTCAGCCTGTGAAAGGGCCTACCTCTCCCCAGAAAGAGACTGAAGAACCATACCTTTAGAGGACTAACTTTTAGATGAATTCCTACTTTAGTGTACTTTATATATTGGTTTTTATGTAGCTTAAAGATGAACTATAGTAATATTCACAGTTCACTCTCCTTTGAGATCTCTTACTACTGGTACTACTTACTTTATAACGTCCTGTTTTAAGGTCAAAGCTTTTCATTTCCCTTCTGAGACTGTCCTTAAGCCTACCTAAACCTTAATTTGTGCAATCTGAATGCAAAGTGGCTTTAAAATGTTGATCAGTTAAAATTACAGAACCAGGTTGTGAAAGTCTTTCTTGTTCACTGGGTGCAGAGCTGTCAAGCAAACACATTGTGTGGCCCCTTTCATAAATTTACAAAGCCCTTTTTAAAATCCACATTAATTATTGCTCTTCTCACTGAGAGCGGTCACAGAGCTTCATCTGGTGATTAGAAACTTGCTTATTATTTCTCTCATATTTGCTCCCTATAAATTTCCATTTCCTTTAAATCCATTTATCTCATTTCTAGTATAATCTCAGGGATATTCTCAAAGAGAGTAATTGTGTCTCATCTTAATTGCAACAATGCAAATTATTGGTACCGACTAGAAGTGGTTGGATTTTGCCTGTGAGATTAATAGATGATCTCCAATATTGCTCTCTTCCATTACACAGATAAACAGAAGTGCTCCAGGGCAGAAAGCAAAGACCTGCATGCTGTATAGTACTAAAGTTCTTCAGCTTTGAAAGTCTGGAGTGATAGCCTTAGAGTGGTCAGGCAATTGGACTAGTTGATCTTTAAAGGTCCCTTCCAACAGAACTATTCTATTACCACAGATATTTCTCCCCCACAGTACAAGATTATAGAGGCACAGTGGTGCCTTGGAAAGAAAGGTAATTCAAAGGTATTTAAGAGGAAGACATACTTTTGTCCTTGCTCTGCAAGCTTACTGAATTTTACATTCAGTACTTCCTACACACATACTACAGACACACATACTACAGATAACTCAGTAGCGGATTACTCTGCTGATTCTCCAGCATAGTTAATGCATGGTATAGAAGAAAGTGTATTTTTATAAATGCCTTCGTAGCTCATGGAGACTTCTACCCCTTGTCTGTGATATGCCTGGAACTTTCTCAAACACTTGCAAGATAACACCATCACCATGACAACAGACTAAAGGCTAAAGATGGGGTCAGAGGGAGCTGTGTAGAGACAGGATGGCCCTGCTCTGGTCAAAACTGCCCTGTTCAAGGAGGACAGAGTGACCATTAGAAGTGACCATTAGATAATGCAGTTGACTGCGGACATGTTGACTGCAGGCTGTGCCAATCTAGCAGGCATAAAAGGATGCCCAAGAGAAGCTAGGAAGGAACTTTGGGATTTCATAACTTCGGAACTTCCAGACAGATTAAGGACCTCCGTTGGCTGGCCCAGCTCTGGAACCTGGACCAGTGATCTTTGTCCATCTCTCTTTCTCCTCTCCCCCTTCTCTCTCTCCTTTCTTTTTTCCTCTTAAAGTTCAGTAACACGAGTCATTTCAATTTCTTATAAAGTTGCATAATTTAGCCACACAGCTTAGATAAATATAATTGTAAGAGTGCCAATACTTTTAAGATAATTGTATTAAAGAGATTCTCATTAAATTTGATGATTGTGTTTGGACCTTGAGTGTCATTTCACCTAAATCTAACTGGGGGATTTGCGAATCTGGTCACCCTTCCCTCCCTTCTCCAGTAGGACATGATGGGTTGGACCTAGACCAAAAGTAGACATACATTATGATGAGAATGAAAAGCAAAGTCTTCTGGTGTGTGGAAACAGAAAAAAAAAGAAAAAAGAAAAAAAAAAAAAGAGGAGGAAGAACTCATCTTCAATGCTTGAGCATGGTTAGAACAGACCATGACCACATTTTGTTCAGATCCCAGCTGTTGCTTCATATTTCTTCCTCACTGAAGCTGTATACTACTTCTCTGTGACTTCAGCTTTTGGAGCTGCTATTTCTCCTCTACATTAACTTTTCCAGGTGTTAACTTGCTATTTATTTGATCACTCACTTCGATTTTCCCTATCTAAAAATAAGCATCTCTGGGCACCCACATACCAAAAACACGGTGTTCTTGGGACACCGTGTTTTCCTGAGGATGTGCATATGTTGCAAACAATGAATGGCATGAGCTTCATTTTACAGCATTGTACTCCCTGCATCAAAGCACATTTTATGTTACCCAATAGGGCTTGATGCCAACAGCGTCATTTTGTTTAACACCAAAATACGAAGATGAGCTATGTGGTGGAGAGAACACTAATACAAAGCTAATGTTTGTGAACTCAAGGATGTAATTCAGAAAGCAAACATTATGTGAAGAGGAAACCATAAAGGGTGACAAATTCAGCAAATCTCTCTGATACACACCTCTTTATATCTGCATTCACAAGTAAAGGAGTGTCCTTTCTCAGTCCCAGTTCTAGAAACACTCATACACAGCGAAAAGTGTTTCCTCAGAGCAATCTTGTTGATTTCCCTGAAAATGTGTATGTGCTTGAAGTCAAGTGCACACAAAGGACTATGAAGAACAAGAATCTTCTTTTAAAAAGCTGTTTTGATTCTTCCTTTGCTTATGGTGCTGTAAATCTCATGCAGTGCCACTGAAAATTAAATAAAACAGCTAAAAGTGACCAGAAGAGTAAAACCACCACAGGAAAGATAATAACCTTCAGTGAACACAAGTGGTGAATGCAACCAAGTTGGTTGCTTCTCAAGACCTTAACCACCATGGATCCTCTTGCACTGCATCTCAGGCTGCAAGCACAACCCACCTTATTTGACATTAACATGAGAGATACCCTCCACTTTTACTGGCTGCTGTGTGAAGTCAACAGGAAATTCTCATTAATAAAATCTTTTCATCTTTACTTAAAAGATGTTTTAAGATTCAAAACTGTCTTTGGCTGAAATCCCTGTCAAACTGCCACTGACTTTAAGAAAAGATGGTAATTCCTTGCTGGGTGAGATTCAAGGTTCCATGGTCCATTTGAAGACAGTCAGGGGCAGATGCTTGGAAAAAAAAGTACAAGACAAATCATGTAAACAGCTGTTCTTACCTTGGCAAATACCTTTAGTGCTTGGCCAAATATGTACGTTCATGATTGCTTTAATTCCAAATTTTCTAGAAATATCAATCCAAATTCTCAGGTGAAACTAACCTAACATTTGTTTTTTTAGCAGTTATCTCTGAATGTTGTAGTCAGAGTAGAAAAAGCATGGACTGTGGCTAAAACAGCAGCAGAAAAATGAAAAGTGAAAAAGCAGGCATAGTTTACGTATATTTCAAGGGAAAAAAGTATGATTCCTGCTGTTATAAAAAACATTCCATGCATTTAATTTTGATAGCGCTCTTAAACAGTATTTTTTTTTAATCTCTCAAGACATGTGAGGACGAGGCAGAGTGCTTTCATAAGTTAAATAAGTTTTATCAGAATCATCTTACTACAGATTTAATCAAACATTACTGCTGTTTGTGAAGTCTTCTTACATAAAACTTTGCATATTTTCCAAGATAAACTTATTATTTACTTATACTTAATCCTTTAACATTCAGAAATGATATATACACATACATGCAACATATTTTATCATTTGGTAACCACATACATTATTACAATGTCTGAAGCAATAATATTTGATATTTTTTTGTGGCTGAAACTTATTTAAAGAGAAAAGAGTCCAGAAAACTCAAGCTCCACTGTGTGCTTAATTGTCAATGTGTAGCTGAACTAAGCACAACTCTTGTTGAAAGTTTAATGGTGCAAGAGTACTCCAGCCCTGCTTTAGCCCTGGGATATTTCTACATATGCACCTTTCATCGGGACTCCAAGATCCTCCCACCCCGTGACTACTGTCATTTCAAAATTAAATACAATTTTGCTAATAGTAGGTTATACTGAGCATCAAATATTGTACATCATTTTTCTGCTTTTCAGCTACAAAATTTGTGATTGGTCTATGCTGGAACTTCTTTTGAAACCTCTTTCTTATAGCCCCCCTTTAGATACTGCAAGGCCGCTCTCAGGTCTCCCTGGAGCCTTCTCTTCTCCAGGCTGAACAGCCCCAGGTCTCTCAGCCTGTCCTCACAGGGGAGGTGTTCCATCCCTTGGATCATTTTAGTGGCCTCTGGATGCGCTCCAACAGGTCCATGTCTCTCCTGTGCTGAGGACCACACCTGGATGCAGCGCTCCAGGTGAGGTCTCACAGCACAGAGCAGAGGGGCAGGATCACCTCCTTCGCCCTGCTGGCCACAGTTCTTTGGATGCAGAAGTGTGTTTAACTAATACCAACACAGGAGGTCTTAGACACACTGCAAAAACAAGGAAGATGATAAAAAAACTTTTAAAAAGACCTAACTTTCAAACAGTTCAAGTTTCAATAGGTTTCTCCACAACGTAAGCAGGCTTCTTTACCAAAACAGATTTTTTGCATTACTGGCTTTAAATCTTATAAGCATGACCACAGATCTGATGCTGCTGTGGACATCTGGATATAGATTGTTAGCAGCAATTATAGAGGCTAGCAGTGATTAGAAAGCTCCCCCTTCAGGAGACACATGAACCTTGTATTTTCCACATTTTTAGTTTTTTGTAACTGATGCAGATTTCTAAGAATAAAAGCAAAATAAGCTATGTTTTTCTTTATATAATTTCCTCTATGACTTTCATCAGGCAATGAAGGTTTTCAGTCGTATATATTTAAAATAGACAAAAAGGATGTGGATTTTTTTTCTTCTTAAATGAGACTTAAAATAAACACATACAGCGTGTCTATTGTTTAAATCCTAAACAATTATCTGTCTGTTAAGAGTGACTTTCTGGTTGTTGTGTTAAGGAAATTTTAACTGCACACAGCATACCAAGGCATTTTTTTCCTAATACAAGGATTCTGTCATACATTTTGTAACCTCTATAGAGACAAACTACCAAAAAATGGGAAAAGTTTTTAAAATGCCATGACAAAGTAAAGAAAAAGTTGAAATAAAATGCATAATTTAAAAATCTAATATATGGGTTTTTTCCATCATTAGGGGAAAGAAAAGTGCTAGGTCAATTTTATAGTGTGACTATTATGGTTCTTTTTTCATTTCTGTGGAGAGATGTTCTGACCACAACAGAGCACATCACTTGAAGGCACACCAGAACACCATGCCTTCTACATTCTCATTTATTCCATTGCTCAATAGCATTCACTAACCTTGATAATATTTATGCCATGAGAATAGGCAGGATGGAAACACAAGGAGAATGTATATTCATTTGAGGAGCCTGTGTCTCGTATGACAATTGCTCAAGAACTGCTAGAAAGAGAGAGGGAGAAGGGATGGATGGTGAGGTGAAAAAAGGAAGAGGTTATTGTGAGATGGAAGGAGGCTGGTAATGTGACATCTGGCAGTAGCTAGTGGAGGAGCATGGGATCAAAAGCATCAGATTAGTAAGCCAAAAGCTTCAAACATGTTCAAGATGCCATTGTCAAGATACAAGGGGTTTCCTAAGAGGAAAACGACTGAATGAAAAGCAACATAGCAATATTTGCAATTTTTTGAAGGTCAGGTGAGGCCATTTTGAAGGAGAGTGGACAAGAACTCTGCCTCTCCTTATCATGTGCATGAAGAACAGGATTTGCGAAGCAGTAAGTGTGGGCCTGTTATGTTCTTTGATGGGCAAGAGGTGGTACATTCCATTTTTGGAGGGACAGCTACTCATTCTGTCTTCAAATAACATTTTTGCACCTTCCTGCTATCCCTCATTCTATCACCTTACTGTCTAACTGTTTCCGGAGGAGCAGAAATACTATAGGAAACAAATTGTTTCCATGGGAATGGATACTGAGAGACTTGCTGTGAGCTGGGCAGGCAGATACAGAGTGTCTCTTCCCACCAACTACAAAAGAATGCTTAAAAAATCTTAAATATAGATTTATAAAGTTAAGTGAAACTCACATCCCAGCTAAAGGTGGGCTTCTGAATATGTCCATAAGCATCTCAGTGTTCCCTGTGTCCAGCAGCTAGGTGCCTGTTCCATGTTCTAGCTCCAAAGGCTCTCCCAGTTAAGCCTTTCTCTGGCTCATCTAGGCCTCCTCCTTCCTAGCATGTGAAGCAATCTCTAGACTAGAAACTTGTGCCCATCTTGTCCTCCTTCCTCTCTCAAAGTGTAGCTTTAGTAGCAGCAGCTAAAATATGTCTCAATCTTGGAAAAAGCTGTGTGCATGAGATAATCCCCATTCAGGAGGAAGGCATGACCACATGACTTGAAATTTGTTACTGTTTGTTTCAGGTGACTGAAGTATTTTTATTGCCTGTTTTAGGGTGGGATAAATCATTTCCTAGTGGTGTTTGCCACTCTTGCTGACAGACAAAGCACAAGTAACCGGCTATCATTAGAGGAGTCCTTTCCTTGTAAACTTGTATACACTGGTACAGCAGTGGGGAAATTCCCCATTTAACTAATTCCTGCTAATCTGCCCATTCCTCCTCTGATATATCCACAAAGCAAAACAAAACCATGAAGGCGTGTGAATTTAGCTGACATAATGTTGAATGGCTGGGCCATTCAACAGGGTCAAGAGAGTACCCTCAGTTGCGCATTTCACTGAATGGCATGAAATGGTGGCAAGAAACTTCCACACTGATTTGTCAGCAGGTTTAACAAGAAGACAAAGAATTTGAAGGTTACTGACCCTTCAGATCTGAGCTGCAGTCATGATAGTTTGTCATTAAGTCAGCCACTACATATTTAGAGAGGGAATTATTATTTCCAGTTCATTGTTATAAATTTGTCAAAAGGTTAAAAATTGTAAACTACAATTAGTATTCCTAAACACCTACTTGATTCTTCGTTTTGCTTAATGTAAAAGAGTCAATGCCCAATGACTATTTAATTGTTCTTCATTGTGCAGAAAATTACCTGAATTCACATGCAATCAAGCATGCATGTCTGAAAAACAAAACTAATCAAATGTGATTTATTATGAAATTTTCTGTGACACAAGAAAATCACAAGACAGTGACAAGACTGTCAGTACACAACAGTGCTGACAGTACTGATGGGCATAAGACAGTATCTCTTGTCATTAACTTTAGAGTCTTGGTTCAGCAAAGTTCTTTTCAGGCACTGCACATAATTATGCTTTTGCATCTTTTAACACAAAGCTCAGCATAATTTGATCACTTTGTCATTCAAACTTCCACTGCCAAATCCAGAAGCACAATTGATATGCTATGAGCAACATTGCAAATCACACTTGAGAAACTCAGATTGGTCAAAGCGAACAGTTCAGAAGCAAACCATGGTTTGTATCTGTATCTTCAAAAGTCTGTGAAGAATGAACACATTCATTAGCAATCTAATGGTCAAATCTAAGTACACTGCAAGCTGTACATTGAACATTTCCATAATAAGGTCATTTAGAAACTTCTAGTCTGAGTGTATTTGTGTAACTCTTGTCAAATCTAGAGATGAGGAACTGGGCTGGAAAATTTGATTTGAGAACATTAAGATTCACAGTGGGAAATTCAACCCAGACATCTCTTTTTTCAACCACAGGGGGCTGGCATTGTTGCTAAATGCTGGTTAACTTAAGAAGTCCTGAGAGCTCTCAGGAGGGAACTGGGGTTTTGCATGATTAGATTCTAACTGGAGGAAGTGATTGCTTCACGATTTCATATAACTCAGCTGCTCCTCCATTGTTTATTTTGGACTGGATTTTAATGAACAATTCATTTGCATAGAATGTTTTTGTTTCCTCCTTGTTGAGTGTTTAGGGAAGATAGAAGAAAGGATTATTATTTGTCTGCCACTAAATTTCAATTAAAAGACACTAAACTGATGTGTCCTAGTTTCTTTAGGTTACATTCTTCTGCAGATTATACAGAAGCCAGATAATAAGATTGTTCTGGTTGTTCTGAATGGGGGGGGACAGTCAAACAAAAACTCTTGGTTTGCCAGGAAAGACATGCAGCCACAGTAAGTTCATCCAGCCCAACTGGTAAATGTAAATATTTTAACAGTAAGTGTTATACAAGAGAAAGTGGGTCAATAGATCACCTATGTTGAACTGCAGAGACTACAAGTTAGGGCTTACTGTCCAGATCAAACTCCAAGTTGTCCCTTTGCGTGGCCTTAGTCCTTCCTGCTCTAAGTCAATGTTGGATGTACATCATGTTGATGTACAGGGATCAGCTTTTCAGACCACAAGAAGTTAAGCATTCAGCCTATATGTTGACATACCCTCTTAAAGTTTTGACCTTCTTATTATCTAATTTCACAGATGAGGAACTGGTTATAGAAACCTAAGGTGTCCCAGCCAAAATACCTGAAGGCTCAGGACCATTTTCCCAGTCAGACCTCTTTAGAAAAATGAAGTACCTTCCTTTCTCAAAGCATAAAGGACATACTTGAAGGTAAGTCTTCGTTGCAAGAAAAGTGTTCAGATATCAAAGAATCAAATCCTACAAATACTTGCTATCAGGGGAGTTGCGTTAGATGTCAGATTGCTGCATAAGGTGATAAGCATTACTTGTTTGGAGCCATGTACCTCACCTAAAGTGTCTCAAGAAGAAACTTACATTTGGACATTGGGTTACAAATACACTGTTTGCTTCAATATTCACAGAGCACCAACAATTTTATAAATGTCTTATTTTGGTCAAACAATATATTTTGCCTGACTTGAAATGTTTTAGTTTTTTAAAACTTCAAAAATAATTTCAGGTAAACGTAGCTTTGAAGCATCATTTTGGAATGAGCACAGATCTTCTTTATCTAAAAATTGTCAAAAAAATCCTTTGAGAATGGCTGAAATTATTTAATGAATTCAGGCTGAACTCAAAACATGAAAATGCATTATTTTTGCAGATCAATTATTGCCATGGAAAAGTTCACTCAACTCTATTTCTGTGATTGTTTGAAATGCATCAGCAAAATACACCTTTCTGTGTTTATTCCTTATAGTTACATTTGCAGGAGTTGTATCCCCACATCAGCAGGTTTTAGTTGCAAGATTGCAAAAGGAGGAATTTTGACAGGATTAAATCACTGTTTAGTTAGTCGTCACCTGTAACGTGCAAGTGCTTTGTTCATCAACCTTAAGGCACATTCACAACATTCTTCCTAAAGTATTTCATCTATCTGTTACCTTGTTGTTCTCTCCATAATAATCTCGGGCTCAGGAGTAGATTTATCAGAAAGAATTGCTGACACCTGTGAAGCAATTGCTGTTGTCCTTATTGAAACAAATCAGATTGAAAGCTGGAGCAGATGGAGGGCATAAGATCTTGAGAGTTATTCTGACTCCAGTGCGTTACTTTGGTTGACTAATAGGGTAGCTGAAGTCCATATAAGATGGAGTCTATGACTGGGATAGAGAAATGAAAAAGCACGACTAAGGTGTGTCAGCTTCAGACCAAACCACCATAACAGTAAGATGAGTTTTTCTGGTCATCCTTTTAAATGTCATAGTTTGATTTTGGAATACACTTTGATAAACACCATGTGATTTTTTTTTTATTTATTTCTAGGATTAACCTTAGATGTTATAGCAGCATATAAGAGAGAGGGTGTGATTTACACAGTTTAGAGTCCAGCCTTGCTTCCATCTGAGTGAAAGGTTTCCTCTCTTCTCCAGCCTTTGTTAATAGTGATTTCCTGCATGCCATGTTCCTTACTCATCTGTCCTCAGTCAGTGCCAATGCAAAGTAGAAATGAGAAAGCATATAATTACTTCTGAAGCATTTTAATTTTTTTTTTTTGCCTAAAATGTTGATATTCTTAGGGTGTTTTAATTTTTTAAGATGTTAGATTGTTGTTCCTGAGGTGAACGACTTCTGAACCCATCACTTTCATACAGAATTATCTGCAGTGGTTTTATAGCATGGACTACAGACGGAGCAAACAGATGTGTTCAGTGTGTCAGAAGATTAAAGAAATGCAAACTTTCTTTGGGTTTCATATCCATGGAAAGATGAGTGCTCAGACACTGACATAGACGAACAATCTTAATGTGGAATCTCTCACGTGAAGAAATAGCGGCTCTGTGGAAGCAAGCCTAAGGGGAAGCAGTAAAATGAATTTAGAACATGAGGAAATGGCCTCCAGTTGTGCCAAGGAGGGTTTAGGCTAGATGTCAGGAAGAACTTGTTCACAGAAGGAGTGGCTAGGCATTGGAACAGGCTGCCCAGGGAGGTGGTGGAGCTGCCACCCCTGGAGGTATTTAAAAGATGTGTGATTGTGGCACTAAGGGACATGGCTTAGTGGTGGACTTGTAGTGTTAGATGTAGTGTTAGTGTTGGACTTGATGATTTTATTGGTCTTTTCCAACCCACGTGACTGTATGATTCTATGAATATGGTACCATCACACTGTTATGGATTGCTACAGTCACACTCACACAACTTCACATCTTTTCAAATTTTATGGAAATATTAACTAATATATATTCAAAACATAGTTGCACATAAATAAATTGAAGTGTAAAAAAAAGGAATAATGACATTGTGTAGATGAGCAATATGTACGATGTACCTGTTCTGACATGAGCGAAATTTGATGTGTCATGCCATCACCATGCTGGTGTAGCCAGTATTGCCCTCTGGGCCTTCTTCATTCCCCATTGCATTTGCTTCTTCCACATCTTGCTTCTCGGGAATCAACTCAGTCATCACTTCCTGGTCCTGCATTATGAAGACACACATTCCCTTTAACACATAATATTTGAAATATATCTTTTTTATCTTCAGAAGTTCTTTGTCAGAAGAACAAGGATGAAATTCTAATGGTGTCTCTGTTTACATTGTCATTCTGACGACATAATGTGATGACACCATTCAAAGGATTCATGAAGTGAATAATTGAAAAGCAAGAACCCTTTTGCTCTAGTAAGTCTGAACATCACTGTTATTGTCATTGTAAGTAAGCATATGAAATAAATCTGCTTGATTATTTTGCTTCTAGAGACAGAAAAATGAGAGATGTGGACAGTGAGAATTTTTAGGAAAAAAAAAATCTGACAAATCCATCTTAAAAACTTATTTCCTGAAGTCACATAGTCAGTCAAAATCCTTCCTGGGTCAACCTCAGTTGATCAGAGTAATTATACCATTAAGCACTGCTATTTTAAAATATTTAGGTTCATAATCTCTATAGAACAGTAGGAGGATTTCAAACGATGTGGTCAAAAGCCTATTTTTTCGCCTGTAAACCTTTCTATCTCATGTGGATAGACTTTGAGCAGTGGTCAATATTTTTGTCTCCTTAAGTCGAAACACACCATTGTCTTCAAACCACAATGAATTCATATTAAGGGGGAAATTAGAGAAAACATTTTGTGTCATTTTTTTTGAACAGTACCTAAAAGCAGATTACCGTAACACTTAAGGATCTGCTGAAAGATAGAAAATACTTGCAGCTTCCTTATTTCTATGGACAATTCTCCACACAAAAAGGAATTTTCCAAAGTAAATCTCTTACTGGTTTGGATATAGTTAATATTACTTGTGTGAGGTTATAAATAGAACAAAACTTGCTAGACCAGAGGATAAAATATTTGTATATCAACACTGATATTTTTTGAACATTCCTTGCATGCAGTGATACAGAACTGCTCCAGGAAGAGGTGACTCAAACAGTCAAAACATCTCTAAGAAACTCAGGTGATGTCACACCTCTGATCTTTGTGCAGCTGCAGAGTGGACATGCTGATTACCAGGATAACCACAGCTTCTGAAGGTGTTTTCTTTTCCTGTGTGTTCCTGTAAATCACATGGCCAAGACGTTTTGAAGGGAGAGGTTTCCTTCCAAGGAAAGTGATGAGAATTTTCATGCAATGTCACCATCTAATGCTGAAGAAGGAAGCAATTTTGAGCACAAGCTCCAAAAGAACTTTGAGTACTACCTGTGGCAAGGTACCAAAGCCCAAAGCTAAGTGATCTTAGAAGAAGCTGGGTGTAAATGTGTTTAGTTGGACAAAGTATGTTACTGAGGAACCCAAAGGTGCTTAACATTCAACATGAATTTTATCCTGTGAGTCTGATGCACACCAAACAAGGATGCCTTTGAATCATGCAATTCCTGCTCCCAGAACAGTGCCTCCAGTGTGAAAAACCAAATCTTGGCTCTTTTCTTCCTTGGGATTATGTCATCTTTCCTGCTGTGTCCTGTAGGGCAGGGAGATCTGCAGAACTGGGCAGCGGAGGCTCTGCCCTCAGGTCCTTCAGATACACGGCTCAGCTTCCACCCACAACAGAGGGGAGAGAACAATTTGGTCTTTATGTGATATTATGACTTCAGAAGCACAACCTACTATGATAGTAAAGGAACTCTCATACACAGGAATTGTTTAATGGGAAAACATTTAAACTCGTTACCTAATTCTTGAAACTCACACAAACTGCTTGCAATGTTTAGAAACACACACATGTTACATGAATGAAAGAAAACCTTTTAACAGGAGAAATTATGACTGGATCTCAGTTGCACTCATCTCACTCAGGTCTAGGCATATAAAAGTTTTATACTTTTTTACATGATGTCATATGGTATGGAATATCCCTTTGGCCAGTTTGGGTCAGCTGTCCTGGTCCTGTCCCCTCCCAGCTCCTTGTGCCCCCTCAGCCCCCTCGCTGGCAGGGCGGTACAAGAAGCTGAAACATCCTTGGCTTTGTGTAGCACTGCTCAGCGACAAGTAAAACATTGGTGTGTTATCAACACTCTTTTTCTCCCAAAGCCAAAACATAGCATCGTACCGGACTCTGTGAAGAAAAAAACCAACCAGCTCTGTCCCAGGTGAAACTAGGACATTTATTCTGGCTCTTCTCATAAGTTTTCCTTTCTTGAAACAATTGCATCAGTTTGAATAGAACAAGACAATCAAAATGTGCATTTGGGAAAAAATCAGAGATTCAGTTTGTAAGTATGATTAAATATAATGGGGTGAGAATGAGAGAGGGAAATGGCACGAGCAGGCTAAACCATGATCCATTTGTACACTATTTACTAGGAGATAGACACCATAAGAGAATCTCTTTACCACTGCTTTTAGAAATTAACCCCAGGAAACTGCCAGTTTTGGGGAAAAAAAAAAAAATTGAATCAGCCTGTATTCTTTTAATTCCCTGCAGCCTTGGATGTTGCCCATACCTTAGATGGGAATATAGTAGCTGTTGACTTAACACATACCACAAATTTGAAAGAACATCAATTTAACAGAGAAGGAAAATTCAAGAGTTATTATCCTCCAGGTTCAAGTTACAGTAGTTATTGGTTGAGCTGATTGCCAGATCCCGAGAACTGCCAGCTAAAATCCAATGTACATTTTGCTATAATACAAGAAATTTTTCCTATTTGATAGGCTTCATGTTGGGCTAGGTCATGTGTAAGGAATTGAAAGAGGAGGAGTAGGAGGTGATACTGAGAAGAAGAGACATTTTGGGCAGAGGGTCATGTCTTTTTGCTCAGTCATCTACCTCCTACCAGTGAAATCTTTCTGCTGATTTCCATGAGCTTTGGATCCTGACCAGGATGATGACGTGGCAGACCAGGAAGTGTGAAAATCTAAAACCACTTGCATGCCGCAGCTAACAACTGTGCAATTCAGCAGGCATATTCACATCAACCATCACTCAAAACTGTTTTTTTCCACCAAAGACTTTGTACTTTGATACATGCCAAAGGGTTGAAGACAAATCAGTTTACAAGAATCCTTTTAGGAAGGATTTTTACTGCTTCCTTCTATTTCATAGCTCTGGCTATGAACAGATTTATCTGCATGGGAGGTTTAATGCTATTGTACATATTCTCCCTATTGTTCATTACCCCTCTCAGTTCCCCATCCAGACTGTTGCTGAATCTGACCAAAAGCATACATTTCTTTTGAAGTGCTCACCATTGAAACATGTCTCTCCTGTCAGTCCCTTCTCCAGATGTGCTCCTGATTTCAGGCCAGATCTGACTTTTTCCAAGGAGATAACTGCAAGAGATAACTTGCCCTGCTATGGGCAAGGACACCTCCCACTAGACCAGGTTGCTCAAAGCCCCATCCAGCCTGGCCTTGAACACTTCCAGGGAAGTAATGTGCAGCTGCAAATCCCAGAGGTCTTCACTACCACATGCAATACTTGTACTTCACGTTAAATGCTTAGTCAAAAAGTAATGGCTCTAGGTGATTTTGTTTCCTAACTCCAGTATTTAAAACACTTTATATCATCTGTTTTTAATGTCTATGTGAATACTTATTTCCAGTATTAACCATTCATGTAGCCCACTAGGAATTGATATGTCCTTGTATTTATTCCAACTAGGGATATATTAAACAATAACTTATTAACCAAAGCCTCAACAAAACAGCTACTGCCCTCCAAGGTGTTCAGCTTCCCTTGGGTTACCCTGTGCAGGATGTTGACATGAAAACCCTGTTCTCAACTTCATAGAGAAGAATAAGCTAGGGGAGTCACATTTGTTTCTAAGAAAATAAAACTAACTGCTTTTAATGAGATACTAACATAAATCATCCAAATTTTTAATAACGTGGCCAGACAGAACTTGGCTAGGTCTTTGTTAAAATTTAGTGGCATAGGTAGGTCTAATATTAATCACACCTGGTCATTTTTAAGCATTCTCTATAACTCTTACAACAGGAATTTAGCATTAGGTAAGAGCAGCTGTCAAAATTATAACACTAAATTAAGCCAAAACACTGACAGAGAGGATATCTGCAACTACACTAACTTCTTCAGGGACCACGTCTGTGCTCTGGAACATTGGTAACTGAGGCGTGCACTGAGGCTGAGCTTGTAAAGGACAATGTGATCCCATGAAGGAAGTGAATGTTGCGAAGTTTTATCATATGTTTTGCCAAGCTCTGTCTCAAGGTTGTGTTGCCACATTTCACATTGACTAGATTACTCAATTTGCTAGAATTAGATTTCTCAGCATTTAGGAAATCAATATTATTGTTTTGTGATCCTTTCCCTCATTATACAGAGTTAAAATGGTTCAGTCTCTCATACCAGACTTCCATACATCTCACATGACTCCAGCAATTCTTTTAAAGACAAATCTGGTGGAGGGTTTTCCTGTCATTTTCCTCTCTCTACAGCAATCCCAGGTTCATTTACTGCTATAATTTTGGATTTAATAATACTTGATATTTTAAGCACCTCAGAAACATGGAATTAGGTTGATATGCAGCATACCTTCTATTTTTGTGATTGCCCTTTTAAAGGCAATTCAGTTCACCTTCATCTGTGCAACACTGGGTCTCTCAGAATCACAGAACCTCAGACCGGCTGAGGCTGGAAGGGTTCCCTGAGTCCATCTGGCCTACTCCTTGCTCCAGCAGGGACAGCAGGGTGCCCAGAGCCACATCCAGGCAGCTTTTGCAGATCTCCAAAGAGGAGACTCCACAGCCTCTGGGCTGCCTGTGTCAGTGCTCTGTCACCCACACAGCACAGCAGTGCTTCTGGTGCTCAGAGGGAACCTCCCATGTGCCAGTTTGTGCCTTTGCATCTTGCCCTGGCAACTGGGCACCACTGACAAGAGCCTGGCTACATCCCCTCTTCACCATCCCTTCAGGGATTTATAGACATGGTTGAGATCTCCCTGAGCCTCCTCTTCTCCAGGCTGAGCAGTCCCAGCTCTCCCAGGAGAAGTGCTCCATTCCCCTCATCATCTTCATGGCCCTCTGCTGGACTCTCTCCAGTATGTCCAGGTCTCTCTGGAACTGAGTGGCCCAGACCTCGGCACAGTACTCCAGGTGTGGCCCTCACCAGTGCTAAGCAGAAGAATCTCCCAGCTGAGATTGTTAGACAATGTGAATGTTTAAAGGGTAAGGTAACAGAGCAGGAAAAAATAAAATAATGAAACAAATCAAAACTAAACTAAACTAGACGTTAAAGGAATCAGTTTGTTGTAGTAGGCCTTTTAGTCAAGTAGGGTGCGGCTAAAATCAGTCCTGGAGAAGAGCACTGCTAGGGACAGGATTAGTGACATGCTGTGCTGCCTGGAGGAGACAAGGCATTGTGGTTTAACAGGCAGCTAAACACCACACAGTCATGCAGCCATCCCCTCACTCCCTCCTGCAGTGGGAAGGGGAGAGAATTGAAAAATGCAAGAACTCACAGGTTGAGAAAAAAAAAATAAAAGGAAAAAATGTATTAACAACAACAACAAAAAGAATAAACGAAGCAATTGTTCACCACCATGACCAATGCCCATCCAGTCCCCAAGCAGCAGCAGCCCCCCTGGCAAATTCCCTCAGTTTTGTTGTTCTGTATGACACCACATGGTGCAGGCACCTTTGGCTAGTTTAGGTCAGCTGTCCTGGGTCTGTCTTCTCCCAGCTCCCTGTGCACCCCCAGCTCCTCACTGGCAGGGCAGTGTGAGAAGTAGAAATGTCCTTGGCTCTGTGCAGCACTGCTCAGCAACAGCTAAAACATCCATGTATTGTCAATATTATTCTCAACCTAAATCCAAAACACAACACCATGCCAGCTACTAGGAAGAAAATTAACTCTGTTCCAGTAGAAACCAGGACACTAGGTTGAAGCTCTAAGCCAGATTTCAGTGTGTTGTCTAGACCTGATGCAACCTTGAGTTGAATGGGCCATGCTATGGCAGAGGGTGGTGTAGCAGCTGAGTTTTATTTCCTTTGATACTGTTCAAAAGATGTTAGTGGCAGCAGTGTAGTTTTGGCTATTATATATAAAGCAAACTTTTCTTCCCCCCTGAAGAGAATATACTATAGTATATGCAGTGTGATATTGCATAGAAAATTGCTGGAAAAAGACATTCATATTCAATTGGGCTGGCTTGCCAGTTCACTGCAAGTGGGAATAGTTTCCTCTGCAGGGATGTTTAAACCACGTAAGTACTAAACCAACTGAGGCCTCCATGCAGTTCAGTTTGTGGAGTTACTTCCTGCAAATCAGTGAAGTTGCATGAGGTTGCATCCTTAAAATGGAAACTAAAATGGAATTTAAGCAGATTTATCAGTGCAGAAGTATTTTCTTTCCATAATGAACCACAAGATTTTTGCCATTAACTGTAAGGAAGTTCAAAGACTTTCCCTCAACAATTTCTGCTTCTACATATCCTCGGCCTTTAAAGGCTCACTTTTCTTGTAGCACGATATTCTCTTAGCTGCCTATTGTATTCATTTACTTGTTATCATGTGGGAAAGTGCATTGCCATCCTGAGTGTATACATGTCACACTTTGCTCCATTCACAGCATTATTCTCTATCCATTTCACTTACTATATGTATACATGAGGGTCCCTAGTGGCAGAACATTTTTCCACATTCTTCCACTATACTTACTTTGCAGGGCAATGTCATGTTACTGTCAATATCACATTAAGCGAGCATACTGATAGCATGTATGCACTCAGTATAAAAAAATAAGTGAATAGTTGTGTATTCTGATTTTAGATCTGTTTCTTTTTGGTTTAAGTTGACATTACAAGACAAAGTTGCAAAGAAATAAGGTCCACATAAATTCGTGAAAGAAATTGGTAGAAATAAAATGATCATGGGAAATATCTTATTGCAACAGAGTAGAATAATGTAGAGATATAAAAGGTGCTATAGGCTACATTACAAGGCAAAAAAAATGTCAACCAGCATAAAGTTTATCAAATATTAATCCAAATTCCCACCTTAAAGATCTCTATTATAAGCAGGTGAACTTTGCCTTCATTCCACAATGCCTACAAATTCGACTTGTTTGGCAACTTAGAGCTGTTTTATGACCTGCTGTAGTTTTCATTCTGGCAGATGTGGGTTTCTGTGAAACTTTGGAACAGGTACGGCAAACAAGGGCAGAGTTTCCCAGAAGTTAACACTACCCACTTATTTTTGTACAAGGGCTGATCCGAAAGTAATGCCTCCTGATTTATGATGTTGGTCCATGACATCAGAGGGAAATGTTGGTGCTATGGCAGCAGAGGTTGGACCTCCCTGCCAATATTCCATTCCATTTTGTTGCCGTGTGACAGATGGCAGCAGCAGAGGGGCAGTCTGATACAATGGTGTCTGAGATGGAAGTGCAGATGAAGAAAAGGTGTGGAACTGAATTCCTTTATGCAGAAAAAATGCAGCCATTGATATTCATTGATGCTTGCTGAACATTTCTGGAGACCAAACAGTGGATGTTGGCACAGTGAGGTGGTGTGTTTCAGCAGTTGCGACAGTTACATGAAAGAGAAGCCACGTTCTGGATGGCCATGCACAGCTGTCACACCACAAAATGATGAGCATCTCAATCAGCTCATCCACACACATCAGCAGTTATGGTCAGGGAACATTGTAAAGAGCTGAATATTGACTGCAATGCGATGGAAACAATGGTGGCAATGTTGGAATGTCAAAAAGTTTGCGCCAGGTGGGTCCCATGAATGTTTACACGGGAACAGAAAGAACACTGTATGAAAGTTTGTCAGGATCTATTGAACCAAAATGCAGCTGAAGGTGACAGTTTCCTGGCTCACATCATTACCAATGACAACATGTGGTGTCACCACTACAAGCCGGAGTGAAAAAGGCAGTCCACGGAGTGGTGACATGAATTCTCTATCGAAATAAAAGCTCAAGACGCAGCTCTCAGCAGGTAAAGTAACATGCACTGTCTTTGGGGATAAGAAAGGGGTGATCCTTCTGGATTTCCTGGTACCCTGACAAACCATCAGCTCTGACTACTCCATCATGATGCTGACTAAGCTGGAGGCTCAAACTTCCATAGTCAGACCAGAGAAGAAGACAACCTTTCTCTTGCAACACAATGACAGCAGGCCCCATACCAGTGTGAAGATCGTGGAGCACATTGCCAACCTTGGCTGGACTGTCCTACCACACCCACCGTATAGTCCAGATTTGGCACCTCTTGACTTCCATCTATTTGGGCCAATGAAAGATGGACTGCGTGGGCATTTTCCTAGCAATGATGTGGTTGTAGCAGCTGTGAAACAGTGGGTTATCTCCACTGGTGCAGATTTTTATGAGCACAGCGTGCAGGCTCTTGTTCATAACTGGCAAAAAAGCATAGCTCATGGTGGTGACTAAGCTGGAAAATAACATTTTGTTGCTGAGAATTTGCTCTATCAAATAGTGTTACTGCGCTCTTTGTATCTGTTGTAGTTTCCATGGGAGTAAATAAGAGACATTACTTTTGAAGTGATCTATGTAATGAATGTAACTGACCTCAGTGTTTTTGTTCAGACAACCTGAATGAAAGCCCATCGATTTGAAGATTTAAATTTTTCTCAATGAACCTGTCTTAGTTTCTAACTGAAACTTTCTCTCTTAGTGTCTGGTACAAAGCTGTGTTTTGGTTCTAGAAGAAAAACAAGGCTGATAACACTTGGCAGCATTGAACAGAGCCAAGGACATTTTCATTCTCAGCTCCTTGTGTCTCTGCCAGTGAAGGGGTTGGAGGGGCACNCTTGACTTCCATCTATTTGGGCCAATGAAAGATGGACTGCGTGGGCATTTTCCTAGCAATGATGTGGTTGTAGCAGCTGTGAAACAGTGGGTTATCTCCACTGGTGCAGATTTTTATGAGCACAGCGTGCAGGCTCTTGTTCATAACTGGCAAAAAAGCATAGCTCATGGTGGTGACTAAGCTGGAAAATAACATTTTGTTGCTGAGAATTTGCTCTATCAAATAGTGTTACTGCGCTCTTTGTATCTGTTGTAGTTTCCATGGGAGTAAATAAGAGACATTACTTTTGAAGTGATCTATGTAATGAATGTAACTGACCTCAGTGTTTTTGTTCAGACAACCTGAATGAAAGCCCATCGATTTGAAGATTTAAATTTTTCTCAATGAACCTGTCTTAGTTTCTAACTGAAACTTTCTCTCTTAGTGTCTGGTACAAAGCTGTGTTTTGGTTCTAGAAGAAAAACAAGGCTGATAACACTTGGCAGCATTGAACAGAGCCAAGGACATTTTCATTCTCAGCTCCTTGTGTCTCTGCCAGTGAAGGGGTTGGAGGGGCACAGGGAGCTGGGAGGGGACAAGAACGAGGCAGCTGACCCAAACTGACCAAACTGATATTCCATACCATATGACATCATGTAATATAAGGAAGGGAAGTGAGCTGGGAGGGTCAGTTTGCTTGGGGATTGGCTGAGCACTGGTCGCGGTCAGTGAGCGATTGCTTTGTACAATCACTTGTTTTGTATATAATTATCATTACTGTTATTTTATTCTGTTTTCCTTTTCTGTTACTAAATAATTTTATCTCAACCCACGAGTTCTGCCTTTTTTTCTCAATTCTCTCCCCCATCCCAGCTGGGAGGAGGGGGAGGTAAGCAAAAGGCTGTGTGGTGTTTTCCGGCCTGCCGGCTCAAACCACAACAGAACCATAATAAGGCAATCAATGATACTACATAAGGAAGACTAATAATTCTAAAACCACTGGTGTCAACAAGTGTATGATGCATTTGTTCACTTAAGATCTGGGACTATTGCTCATATTAACCACAGGAAAAGACATCCCTGCTCGACAGGAACATTCACATCACTGAAGTGACTACCTTTTTCTCAGAATTTGGGAAGTCATCATAATCCACAGTGTAACATCTATAACACAGTCTAACATCCTTCTGTTGTGAGCTAGACAGAGAGAACATTCCAGGTATAACACCTGAGGCTTCACTGGTCACCTATGATTTAAACTAATTTAAATTTAAACTAGTTGTAAACTACAGCAAAACATCTGTAAGTGAATTGCTTAAAACATGGTGAGCTTGGACTTGTTCTGCTTGTCATGGTATGGTCACTGATGTGTTAGCGCGATGGAGTCAAATATCTTTCAGCCTTTTTAGAGCAGTAAATGGCAACTACCTCCAGAGCAAACCAGGTTAACATCAGTCTGGGGCAGGTCATACTTGGACAGGTTGCTGTCACAAATTCATTCTAACTGTAAAAGGCTGCTTACTTGTAGAAAAATACTGCATTATTTTCTAGTCATCTGTCAGGTTAACTAGGCTAGTTTCCACCATCTAGAAAAATGTAAACTTGTGTTATATAGAAATGCAAACTCTGAGCCTACAGTAAAGTTTTGGGACACAGAACCAAGACTGAGAATCTTCCTCTAATATGTAATCTTCGTTACACATGAATGTAAAGAAACAAAGGATTAAAATATGCAACAACCTTTTGTTCATGACCTGTGTCCAGTGATAATCACCTAGCAGTTACCATTGTCTCTGAAGAAAATGTAGTGATGGCAACTTGATTTTGAAGGGCCAGGCTAATGGGTGTACCTCTGGTAGTGTTTCACACCATACGAGGTGCATGGTTCTGAAACCAATCCCTTGGCCATCCCCATTCAGTACACTTGTGTTCACTCCAGGAGCAGCCAGATGTGAGCAAACTCAATTCCCTTTGGATGGTACAGAGCCAAAAAGTGGGCTGCCCTGCTGATGGATGCTCTGTCTACTGGACCAACCCTGAATTGGTCTGACCTCTTCCCAAATGGGTGGTCCAAGCCTCAGCACCCATTGCTTCACCTTTCACTTCTACTTTACACCTTAATATAGACATAGACTTTGNACCAAACTGATATTCCATACCATATGACATCATGTAATATAAGGAAGGGAAGTGAGCTGGGAGGGTCAGTTTGCTTGGGGATTGGCTGAGCACTGGTCGCGGTCAGTGAGCGATTGCTTTGTACAATCACTTGTTTTGTATATAATTATCATTACTGTTATTTTATTCTGTTTTCCTTTTCTGTTACTAAATAATTTTATCTCAACCCACGAGTTCTGCCTTTTTTTCTCAATTCTCTCCCCCATCCCAGCTGGGAGGAGGGGGAGGTAAGCAAAAGGCTGTGTGGTGTTTTCCGGCCTGCCGGCTCAAACCACAACAGAACCATAATAAGGCAATCAATGATACTACATAAGGAAGACTAATAATTCTAAAACCACTGGTGTCAACAAGTGTATGATGCATTTGTTCACTTAAGATCTGGGACTATTGCTCATATTAACCACAGGAAAAGACATCCCTGCTCGACAGGAACATTCACATCACTGAAGTGACTACCTTTTTCTCAGAATTTGGGAAGTCATCATAATCCACAGTGTAACATCTATAACACAGTCTAACATCCTTCTGTTGTGAGCTAGACAGAGAGAACATTCCAGGTATAACACCTGAGGCTTCACTGGTCACCTATGATTTAAACTAATTTAAATTTAAACTAGTTGTAAACTACAGCAAAACATCTGTAAGTGAATTGCTTAAAACATGGTGAGCTTGGACTTGTTCTGCTTGTCATGGTATGGTCACTGATGTGTTAGCGCGATGGAGTCAAATATCTTTCAGCCTTTTTAGAGCAGTAAATGGCAACTACCTCCAGAGCAAACCAGGTTAACATCAGTCTGGGGCAGGTCATACTTGGACAGGTTGCTGTCACAAATTCATTCTAACTGTAAAAGGCTGCTTACTTGTAGAAAAATACTGCATTATTTTCTAGTCATCTGTCAGGTTAACTAGGCTAGTTTCCACCATCTAGAAAAATGTAAACTTGTGTTATATAGAAATGCAAACTCTGAGCCTACAGTAAAGTTTTGGGACACAGAACCAAGACTGAGAATCTTCCTCTAATATGTAATCTTCGTTACACATGAATGTAAAGAAACAAAGGATTAAAATATGCAACAACCTTTTGTTCATGACCTGTGTCCAGTGATAATCACCTAGCAGTTACCATTGTCTCTGAAGAAAATGTAGTGATGGCAACTTGATTTTGAAGGGCCAGGCTAATGGGTGTACCTCTGGTAGTGTTTCACACCATACGAGGTGCATGGTTCTGAAACCAATCCCTTGGCCATCCCCATTCAGTACACTTGTGTTCACTCCAGGAGCAGCCAGATGTGAGCAAACTCAATTCCCTTTGGATGGTACAGAGCCAAAAAGTGGGCTGCCCTGCTGATGGATGCTCTGTCTACTGGACCAACCCTGAATTGGTCTGACCTCTTCCCAAATGGGTGGTCCAAGCCTCAGCACCCATTGCTTCACCTTTCACTTCTACTTTACACCTTAATATAGACATAGACTTTGGGGCACAGTAAAGAGTCTACGCAGACTTTTAGCAGTGACTGAATCGTGATGTGAAATTCCACCTTCCCTTTTTTTGCCCTGAAACCTCTCTAGTTGCTGGGTTGGCCTTGGGTGGCTGCCAGATGCCAATTCAGCTGGTCTCTCACTCCTTGTGCTCAACAGGACAGGGGTGAAGAATATGATATAAAAGGCTGTGAGTCGAGATGAAGACAAAGAAAACACTTAACAATTACCATCACAAGCAAAAGAGACTCAGCTTAATTTTATTTACTGCCAATTAAAATATAGAAGAATAGTGAGAAACAAAGGCAAAACTAAAATCACCTTCTCACCCAGCCTCTTCTAAACTCCACACCTGACTCTTCTGCCTCTTCTCCAAGCCCAAGGGGCACAAAGGGCTGTTGTTGCATCCTGACACTATTTCTCCTTCCCCCTCATACTCTTCAGTTCCTGTCTGGGGTCCCTCACAAAGGAAACAATCTTTCATCAACTGCTCCATCTTGGTCATTGCCATGGGCTCCAGTTCTTCACAAACTGTTCCAGTGTGGGTCCCCCATGTGCACAGCTCCCCCAGAGCTCCTGTCCCACCGCGGGCTCCTCTCCATGGCTGCAGCTCCGGCCCGGGGCCTGCTCCTGCAGGGGCTCTCCATGGCTGCAGCCTCCTCCAGGCCACAGCCACTGCTGCACCATGGGCTCCTCCATGGCTGCATGTGGAGATCTGCTCTGTGCAGTGCCCATGGGCTGCAGGGGGACAGCCTGCTCCACCATGGGCCTCTCCTGGGCTGTGGGGGAACTGCTCTCCACGCCTGGAGCAAGGTCTGGAGCACAGCAGACCTTGGGAACTGTGAGGCTGCTTCTCTCCCTCTCTCCCAGCTGCTGTTGTGCAGCAGTTTCCCTCCCTTCAATCTGCTCTCCCAGAGGTGCTCCCAGTGTCACTCATGGCTCAGCTCTGCCCAGCAGCAGGTCCCTGTTGGAGCAGTGGAGCTGGCTCTGCTCTGACATGGGGCAGTGCTGGGCCCTGCTCATAGAGGCTGCCCTTGCAGCTCCCGTCTCCCTCAAAACCTTGCTACGTGCATACACTACACTACCATGCAATACACAAACTTCTATCTACATTCTGTAAATTTTATTGAAAAAATGATTGTCCCTTAAAACTTTCATTGTCAAAGTCAAAATCTCAAATTGTCATGAAAACAATTTGAAAAAGATTTTAAATTAGGTTAACCAAAATAACTTGCTTCAGCTTTTATGTTCTCTCTTTCATTTTGTCATGAGCCAGCAAACTTTGATACAAATATTTGTTTAAGCTGAAAAAATGAATCTTTTCATTCAAAAAGTCTCAAAAATTTCATCATCTCCAGAAGTGTGTGTATATATATATATATATATATATGTTACAATGCTAAGCCAACTCATTACTTTTGTTGGCATGTGATTGAGTGGACTTCACTGATTTTCTAAAATTTCTTCTATTACTTTTCCATGTGTTTCTGATTTTGTTGATCACGTGGGGTCTGCTTAAGCAACCACTCAGGCTGGTGAGCAGCTATGTGAATAACTGTGCTAAAGTTAGCACAACTGCTTTGTGACTCACTCTTCCCCACTTGAGTGCAAGCAGCCCTTATTTGGTTGTGCAGCTTTTTAATGCTTGTGTTGTTTTTAATGGTGTCAAGGTCAAAATGCACCATCCTAGAAAACTCAACATAACTTGCTTTGTGTGAATCAAAGGCTGCTTCTCTGCTCGAAGATGAACATTTATGGTGACAGAACATCTTAGTGGTATAACCAAGTTTATCAAGAAGCTGATGTTATTTTCTTTATACTCAGTTACCCAAAATCACAGAATAGAAGGACCCACTATATGCCCAGGAGCTGCCTGACCAGCAGGATGTCAGCTTTCCAGCCATGAATCAGTGTCATGAACCAGGAATCATTCGAACAGAGACAATAACATGATCAGACCTGACAACCTCTAGGGCAAAAAAAAAAAAAAAAAAGGGGGGGAAAAGATGTAAAAAAATATATATTACCTTTGCAGTCACATATGGTTGTTTTTTATTTTTCACTATCCCTTTTGCTGAGTCTCAGCTCTCTTGATTTACATGAGGTAAATCAAGCTTCTTTACTGGTTTCCTGTTGGCTGCACTCAAATTCAGTCTCACACATATCATTCTAGAGCATAAAACCCCAGTGGTAAGTCTGTAATTCCTCTGGAATTACTTTATTGCAAGTCAGCTCTCAACATCACCTCTCTGGTGCTTGAAGGGCTGTTTATTTTCATGCTAGAAACAGGATTTTGCAAATCATGCTAAAAGTTTTGTTAATTTTATTTATATTTCAAAGACCAATACAACTTGAAGAGGCTCAGCGCAGATAAAGACAAAAGAACTTGTCTTTCTGTGCCATTCAAACTTGTCATTCTGTGCCATGTCTTGTCTCTGCCATCAAACCCTGGTCTCCATCATCACCAAAACCCACTCACAGTGCTGTCCCAACAGGTATGGACATGTGCAGATCCTCAGGGTAAGTCAGGAAATGCCTGATCCTTACTTTGTGTTGCATTTGGTATAGACAAACCAAGTGCAGTGTGCCTTTTCATGCTACTACAGTGTAGTCTGCCTGCTCTTGCGACACCACTGCATGACCAGTCTATTTTAAATGGGACTCTGCTACTTACCTCAGAGATTTGATGCATTACTGGAAATCTGAGGTTGCCTTAGGCCAAGTATGCATGAAGGTATAGGGCTTTGTCAAGAGACATGAGCAGGACTTTATATTTCATCTTGGCCCAGTCCTTTTAAAGGCAGTGTTGAGCCAGACTTACAAATGGATGGAGGCAGCCATCCGCAAAAAGAGAATTCACAAATGAAAGCGTCTTTAGGAGGTCATGTCCCTGCTTCTGTGCCAGCAAGGTCTGCATCCGTCCTGCAGTGAAATGCAGCTGGCTGACCTCCTGCCCTCTTCCCTTCTGTCTATCCTGTACATCGGTGAAATAAAGACGGCATGCACCCAAAGGTTGTATCTTATGACTTCAATTTAAATTGAATAAAGCAAATTATTATGTGGAAAATGTTGAGGGATCCATATGTTTCTCCTACTTCTGATGCATGGCATTGACCAAATAAGCAAACAAATTCAACAAGGCAGGATGTTAAACCTAACACAGGTTATTTCCCTTGTGGTTTATTGCCCAAGATGATTATTATAAAAAACTGTTCTCTACATTTATGTCTTTTTCCCCACACAATGTCCCAGTCAAACTGTTCTGAATACAAAGTCATTACATGTGAAGCAACTCTAAACAACTATACAAGGGTAAATCCACAAGCTGAGTTATGTTAAGTCTGATTGCTTAACTATTAGTAACCTAAGCCTGCTAGTTCTTGTCACATTGTTTGTGCTGAACCCGAACATCTAATCCCTACCTGAGGACTTTCTTCCCCTAAAGCGGTGGGGCATGGGGTACATCCTGCTGAGAAGTAGCTCAGTGCAGCTTGATCTAGACAAACAGATGGAAGAACTGGATTGCCTCCCTCCAGAGATGGGCCATCGCATTGCTGAGAGGCCCGGGCAGGACCTACGTGGCTAGGTAGCAGTAACTGGAGATTTTACTCTCACAAAAAGGGGATATGCAGCCCTGGATTCCCTGTGCCAAGGGACTCAATTGAAGAGATCCCATCAGGGTTAATACCTATGGAATAGGAGTGCAGAAACCATGGAGATGGGACACACTCCATACAGTCTAGGCTCAGCCAAGAAAAATGGATAACGATAATCATGAGGGGACTCCACATTTGTGTTGCTCAGAGACAGTTTTGCATCCAAAAGGAGTGCCATGCAAAGAAGAGAGTAGAATGAAGGTTTGTTTTGTGGAAAAATACCACCAGGGTCCTGAATGCAAGTCTGAATTTTTCTTTTAGTCAAAATAACCAAATAACAAAACAAAAGGTATTGAGTGTCCTAGATACCATAAGAATCCAGGTCTGTCTGGTTTGGTAAGAGCTTAAATGCAATATTGCATAATTCACAGGTGACTCAAACTAAACATTTCCCAGGAATTTTCGGCCATTTTTTTTTGCCTGATACTCACTGTGGTGGATTGACCATGGGCAGAAGCTCATCTCCACACAGCCAATGGCTCACTCCCCAGCTGCAGTGGGATGGCTGAAATATTAGGAAGAGCAAAATCAGAAAAACTCATGAATTGAAATAAAAACAATTGAATAGGTGAAGGAATTAGGGAAAAAAAAAAGTGATGTTAAGGCAATCACTTACTACCTCCCACAAGCAGATCGATGTCAAGCCATTTTCCAAGAAATGGCCATCTTGAAATGCAACTTCCCCCTCCACTTTCTTCTTCTGCTAGCCCAATTCTGTTTCTGAGCATGGTATATCATACAAGATATCCCTTATGCAAATTCAGGTCAGTTGTCCTAGCTGTGTCCCTTCCTAGCTTTTTGTCCAACTCCAATAGGACTATTCAATAGGGGAAGGAGAAAAAGCTTTGCCCTTTTGCAAGCAGTTCTCAATACTCAGAGCACTGATGTGTTATCAACAAATCCAACCACTCACCATATAGGCTGCTACAAAGAAAATTAACCACATCCCAGTCAGACTCAATGCATTCACAAAGACAATTTAGCAACTCTTGACTTGCATTAACTCCATTGCTGGCCACATTCAGGTCGGCTAGAATCCAGCTAATCCTCCTGTACAAGTCAAATGACCAGGAAACAAAGATCATTCACCACTGAATCATTCAGTTCTACTTCACTTTTTCATCCCACTGCAGAGCACAAAATTGCCCCTGACCAAAGGAAGCTCAGGTTTTGATTTCTATATATATTTTTTCACTAGGCCACAAAGGCTCTGGTGCCCATCAATGGTTTCCTCACAGGACATTGTTTTATGAAGTATCCTTGTTCACAGCAGGGTTACTCACCTCACAAAATGTCATGGTGTAAACATTTCAGCGGCAGTATTCTGAAGCTCTTCAATAGATTTTTACATCATGGCACACTTATTTTCAATGTGTGGCTACAGTTATTAATTATTAAATGTCTAACATTGAATGTCTTCTGACCTCATTGAACTTCCTCTACTCTCTGGCATAGGCACAGGTTCTCTGCTAAATGTAAATGATGTGACTGATGTGAGGGCAGGAAATGGTTTTTCCCAACTCTCAATACTTTTTGTCATTCAAAACCAATGCAAAAAGATGAAGTGCAAAATTCACACAGATAAGTCATAACATTGACATTCATTTCCCTTTGATATTGATCTTCATATTAGAATCAGATTTATTCCCAGTGATTCTGAGTTCAAATAAAAGGAATTTATTTTCATGGAAAGAAGTCCCACATTCACTGAAATCTTCTCTCTTTTTTGGAAAAAAAAAAAAAAAAAAAGACGGGAGTTGACAAATTTCCAGCAGAAAATAAAATGGAGCATGAAGTTTGTCCATTCTCAGCGAGCTCTCACACTTAAACTCTCTTTTTCGGTTTTGTCCATGGCCCACTTAAATATATAAGGGAGTTGCACAATAGTCTGTCAACTGGAATGGGGCTTCAGATTCTTCTCAAGCATGTGAGGAATTAAACGCTACCACACACAAGACTTATGGAGCTCAAAGAGGCGTAAACACATCCTCATCTCACCTGCCACCCAGTCCCTGGTCCAGATTCTACTCTATTGTCACAATCAGACAAAGTCAGTTGTTGAGGAAGAAGATGAACTTGCTTCTAGGAGTAAAACAGCTTTTTCATTAAACTTTCTAATTTCAACATTCATAGGTTTCCTATAGGCCTACCAAAAATGCACAGAAATGACTCTATGAAGCCCCATTCCTTTGACAACTATTTCAGACATTAATGTGCGATGTAGTTCTTCCTGCATAATTCAGCAGTGTTTTGCTGTAGATCTTCTCTCCCTGAAGTCAGAAGTCTTTCTCATCAATCAGAAGTACACTGGGTTAATCAGTAACCCACAAACTCTTCCATAGATGTTCACCTGTATCCATATGAGACATCCTGCTGTGAGAAACAGTAATGACCTTTTCCCTTTTCTGTGCCTTTCCTTTTGGATTAGAAAAGTGTCAAAAAACTGTACCCTGTCAAAAAAATGTACAGCCTGAAAAAAATCACAAGTCAGCCTGCAGACTGCTGTTTACAGCTATCAAAACCCATCACTTGCAGTGGGGTTTGGTGGAGTGCAGCTGAGACAATGTTGGTCTCAGGGAAGCATGCAGATTGTGTCTGCCCTCCTCAGCTCTGGTTTTCTCCACCATGGACCTCCAGCAGGCTGCACTGGGACAGCCGGAGATAGAAGATGGCCACATAGCCATTAGTGCGCATTCTTCTCTTCTTTTTCCTGGGATCTTTCACCTATTCTTGTCAGGTCAGATAGCACACCCGTCCATCTCATCTCTGCATCGAGTATCACAGGCAGGCTGTCTGACCAAATTGTTGCAAAATTATCTTTCTGTATAAGGAAACTAGAGGGAAATGCAGTAAGAAGTGATTATACAGTTACTGTACCGATGAAGTTACAGAAAGTGAACTTCCCTGTGACCTTGTGGTTTCACTTCTGGAATAATATGAAAAGAGAGAGCCAAAGCTGGCAGCCAAGCTAGCTGTGACATGACATCAACAGGGAAGTCAGAGGGAGTATTTGTTTAACATGCTTTCATTTACTCCTTAGAATCATGATGCCATCACATCAATACCACCAAAAACTGAGTCACGTACATGACTGCTGCGTGGAGCTAACAAGATCTATATAAGCATTTTAGCTGTGGTCTTGGGATACAGAAGGTCAAACACTTTCTGCTATAGCAAGGCTCCTTGGCAATGCTGGCGACTATGCAATACCTCCTGCTTTGTGCTGCCATTCTCCTACCTCAGAGCCTTCCTTTTCCAGTACAGCTTACAGGATCAGGATTATGGAGCAACACAGACATAGAGACTGCACAGGTACGTTGCCAGAGAGACAACGTAACTGCATTGTGAAAAACTTGATTTTTTACTTAACTTCTACATTCCTTTCGTGTCTGTTTATATTATCTTCTCCTACATTGCAACAGTTTTTGCAGAGGTGACATAGAACTATTTAAACTTGCTGATTGGCTCAGACAGCCTAAGTCTAACTTCCAAAGGAGACTATATTTCAAATAGTAAATAAAGGCGAGTGTGTCATTTTTAAACCATCACAGAAATATTTTATATATTGTTTTGGAGGTTTGGGGATTTGGATGCTCAGTAAATTGCATTTATTTGAAAGATTGCTTGCTAACAATGTTGTGCTGTTATTACAGTTCTCTTCATATATGTTAATTGATACTACAGAGAAAATGCCACTTGTTAAACTGAAATGGGATGAAAAAAACACATATAAAACTAACCATGGCTGCAGGACAATGAAATGATTCAATCAAATGTAAAAGTGCAATTACTGCAAGATCACAAGTATACATACTACTTTTTGTTTTCCTTTTCTTTTTCCAGACATATCTTAACCGATTCTTTCCAGCTCTTGAAAAAAACCCTACCAGCCTAGAAGATAGGATTAAAGAAATGCAGAAGTTTTTCCACCTGACTATAACTGGAAAATTAAATGAAGAAACAAAAAGCATAATGAAACAGCCCAGATGTGGAATGCCTGATGTAGCAGATTACCAAACATTTCCTGGAAGTCCAAGATGGAATAAGAAATATTTGACTTACAAGTTAGTGTTGTTTTAGTTTTATAGAGAAAGGAGTTGTTTTAAGCTTAACTATGCAGGTTTCCTTCACAGCCTAAACGTCATTTATCTGTTTCCTTTCGCTCCTAGGATTGTTAATTATACACCTGATCTACCCCGAGAACATGTGGATGATGCAATTAGAAGGGCTTTGATGGTATGGAGTGACGTGACTCCACTGAAGTTCAAAAGAGTTGCCTAGGGATACGCAGACATCGTGATAAAATTTGGACGTCGCGGTGAGACTCCATCATTTTAAAAATGCAGCACTCCCTGTCTGACTTACAGCATGTAGTTTTATAGCCAGAGGCTTAAGAAAGAATAAGGAGTTTGGAATCACTATTAAGTTTGCATAGAGTTTATCTTCCGTTTATCATGCCACCAGTTTTATACATCAGGAATCAGTTTAACTCCCATGTAACCATTAGAAAATCCCTTAGGAGTTACAGCTGTGAAATGGAGGGAGAATTCAGCTCCAGAGTGACACCCAATTTTAGATGGTCAGCACTGTTCAACAACAAAAACAACCAGGTGCTTATAATGCCAAGCACTGAGTATTTATTCTGAAATAAACACTGAATGCTGCCTCAGAAGAAGGTTTCTGGCAAAGGCTCAGTTGTCTCTGAAGTATGCAGAAGCCTCAATTCTTAATTTTGGGACCTAAGTCATGAATTTGGAGAGTGTTTCCTAAAACCTTCCTCCTCATTTTCACAACTTTGTTGTTATAATCAGAATTTTTTTAAGAATGCTAATGAAAAAAGTAGCACAAACAAGCAACATACTTCAGTTTGCTGAATTTAAGCATTAGATCCGATGCCATCTAATGACCTTTCTTTATTTTCAAATGCAGAGCACGGTGATGGACAACCTTTTGATGGAAGAGGTGGCACATTAGCTCATGCCTTTGCACCTGGAGAGGGGCTAGGTGGAGATGCTCACTTTGATGATGATGAAAGGTGGTCAAAATACAATCAAGGTAAAATCCACGTGTTTATGAAGGGGGATGGGCAAATATAGCATGTTTGTGTTCATGCTTCAGTACCATTTCAGTATCAGCCTCTCCTTCTCTTCAGCTGCCTGTTTGTGCTTCCTTGCTATTAGCAGCTACGCAAAGCCTGCTCTGTCTGGATGTCAAAGTGCTTTTCACAGGCTAAGCAAGGACCATGATCTTCTGTTTTCTACATAAAGCAAGAAAAGGTACAATGACCTGCTCATAGGAGTAAGGTTGACTGAAATCAGAGTTGGAAAGAGACTCGAGGTCTCTACATATGTGTGCAAGGGATAAGCAATATTTTTATTAAAATATTATAGTTAAATGGGAAAGTTCAGTAATAAGTAATCAAAACTCCAAGGTTTCGTCGGAACTGAATGAAAGACAAATTCTCCTGCTGCTTGGACTCTTTGTACTCTAAAATGAAATGCCCTCCCTTTAACATACTCTTCCATGTTTTTATGCTGCAGGAATTAATTTGTTCCTTGTTGCTGCTCATGAATTTGGCCATTCTTTGGGACTCGCCCATTCAAACGTGCGTGGAGCCCTGATGTACCCTCTCTACTCATATGTGAACCCAGAAACCTTCACACTTTCAAAGGATGATAGGCAAGGAATTCAGAAGTTATACGGTAAATTCATTTAATTTTCAAGGTTAAACCTATTGGTGTATAGGTTTCCCTACTCTCCCTGATTGCAAGGGCTTCCTTGTACTACCAACAAGAAAGAAGAGGAGTTAACCCAGGAAAAACACATTCCTGCATACTCCATCCACAATGTCTGTTTTGTAATGTACTCATTACAACCAAGAGCTGACGGAGAGGCATTGCAGCAGCCTGGCACACTGTCTTCCTGCACACCTATGCATTGCCAAACACATCTATGGACCTTGCTTTGTAAATGAGCTATTTCAGCAAGTGGGGCTACTGGTTGAGCATGGTATTGCTCCTAGGAAAATGATATTATCTCACTTACCAAGTCAATGGGACAAGTTAGTAAGGCAGAAACTACTCAGCAGTAATAATGGGGCATAACTAGAATTGAGCCCATGGGATAAACCTTGTCACTTAATTTTCTTCAGGCACCATTTTCCTCAGAGCATGCTAGAGGAACACTAGAGAAAAAACACAGCTGTCTGCGTTGTCCATTTCCAGCACAGTCTCAATGTTTTGTGTTTCTTTCTCACAGGGAGAAAGTCAGCAAACTCTTGAAGAAACTGTTTCAAAAAAACTGAGTTCAGATCTGGTAGTTTTGGTACTCCAAAACCATTTCAACGCTCTGGATAATTAAACTTCAGAATGTCACTTTATATCTTGAAATTTTCATAGTTTTGTTTACACTTTATACAAATTCACTTGAAAATTAAAAAAATCCACCACTTTGTATTCTCTGTTGTCTAATGTTCATTTGTTTTTTTCTTCTGGCATTTAACTGGTGTATTAAATATCTCCTACATGTACAATAGACAGACAAATACTCTCCTGAACAGAGGTGTGGGTACCAAAATAGCCTGTGTGCATCTACTGCTGGACTTACAAACCCTGTTCCTGGCTCAGTTCTGGTTTCCACACGTATCCTGTTCCTCCTCACATGTCCCTTCTCAGTCACTGCTGCTGGTTCCTCAGAATCACAGTGTGCTTCCTGTATGGCTACACATAGAGGAGAAGGTCTCCTTCAGCACGGGCTCACACACCCTCCCAGCCTTGCAAGATAATAAGGTTTAAGAAATAGTGGATTCCCGTTGTCCGTCAGGGTATTCAAATATCTCTCAGATATTTTGAAATTAAGAACAAAAACAAACAACAACAAAAAACAGCAATTCTCCTTTCATCATTGCTTCTTCTTCAGGTTTCCCTCAGACAAGCCCTCACTCATAAACCGGGCAACACAGGAAAAGAGCCAGGAATTGGCCTGAGACTGATATTGCAAGCTCTGGAAGGCTGATCCCACCTTACCAGAAAATAAAACCAAGCACAGACAGGGTTCCCATAACCCTGGCACCATTAGGATGACTCCTGGCTGCTGGAGCCGCTGTCCTGGGGGACCCAAGCTGCTCTGAGCTGTAGGGTGGGCCCATCTTCCTGCCATAACTGAAGAGCTGAAATGACACAGCTTTTCAGGGAAATGCATCAATGTCCCTCGAACCCCAGGACAAATGCCCATGGCTCCCTGGCTCCCTGAGCAAAGTATCACCTGAGAAACCTCAAAACTGGGCTCAGTTTTAGGATGAGATGAGTGCTATGCGTACAGCTTACTTTGCACAAAGGCAGTGGTCAACAAACATCTGAGCTTTTTTGCCCATTCAGCAGGTAAACTGTTACAAGACCAACAGCCTTTCCATTAGGATTTCTCTGTGTTCCCTTGTGTGGAGAGAAAATTTAATCTACCTCAGCACCTTTGCAAAATGACAGCATTTCCCAGTATTTATCCAAAAGTAGTGGCTGAAGTAAGCTACTGGATGAGACATGCAGAGTGCCAAGGCTATATAAGTATAGGTTTGAAAAATGTTTCCTTCAAGTGCTTCTACCTCAGAAAAGTTTCCCATCTCTGGTAGGACAGAGGTCTAAAAACACTCCCATCAGTTACCAGCCATTTCTTCCACATGAAACTCAAAGATGAGATATCTGAGATTATTTGGACATCCTCCTGAAGGCACAGGTCTCAATGTAAGAGAAAAACAGTGAGCCTCAGACTAAGGTCAGATTCCAGACTGCATTAAAGACTGCAGAAAGTGAGCTTCACAGCCTCTGTGAATGCTTGACCAACTTGGTTAAGCTGTGTCTCAGGAACACCAACCATATCTCAGTGGATCCAATGCCATTTCCATGACACTAAAGGAAAAGGCAGGAACTACCTAGGTCACTCTGAAGGTAATGCCTCCTATTTATTTCCATGGAAACTACAACAGATACAATGAGCACAATAAGACTATTTGATAGAGCAAATTCCCAGCCACAAAACACTATTTTTCAACACAGTCATCACCATAAGCAATGGATCAGCATCAGCTGAATTGCATCAGCAATGAACAAGAGCCTGCATGCCGCACTCATAAAAATCTGCATGGCTGTCCAGAACATGGCTTGTCTTTCACATCACTGTCACCACTGCTGAAATGCACCACCCATCACCTCACTGTTCTCACACCCACTGTTTGGTCTCCATAAACATTCAGCAAGCATCCGTGAATGTCAGGGGGTGCCATTTTGTCCTCATGGAGGAATTCAATTCCACACCTCTGCTTCATATACACTTCCATGACAGACACCATTTGGTCAGGCTGTCCCTCTGCTGCTTCTGTCACATGGCAGCATAATGTAATGTAATATTGGTGGCCAACATCGACATACTGACATCAGTGGTATGGTTCAACCTCTACTGCCATACCACCGACATCTGCTTCTGATGTCAATGGACAACATATTAAAAAATAGGAGGCATTACTTTCGGAGTGAACCTCACATATTCTTCAGTGGGGTTATGCTCAATTACAGTGCTTACAGAGCAGCACAACTAGCCCAAAAATGAGCAGCCTCGGGAGTCCTTCTCATCTTTCTTCTGCTAAAGCAGAGCCTTCAGCAGCAGCTCTCTTCCAGGCCCCGCTGAGGTGGGCCACACAGGGCTTCCATACTCTCACAGTAGCCCCAATCTCTTCTTCTCACACACCACCATCACATAGAAGGAGAGATGAACACTATCTTCACAGCTGTTTCCAAAGGCAGCATAGCAGATTGCATGGCTGAGAAGTAAATTTTGTCAAAAAAATGATATTTGCAGCTGGAGAAAAGGGGAAGGTCTGAAAAAAACAAATGATCGTGACAATGGATAATGACCTGAGGGGTCATGGAAAAGTTCAATGCTGACAGAAAGTAGGCTGTTCTCTTGGCCAGGGTCCCACAGGAAAGATAGCACAAAACAAATAATCTATGCTTTTTGGTAAGTCCAAGCTGCTCATCAGTGCTTCTAAATAGCATAGCATAGCATAGCACAGCACAGCACGGAATGGAACAGAACGGAATAGAATAGTTCAGTTAGAAAGGACCTTCAAAGATCAGTGAGTGTAACTGTCAGACCACTTCAGGGCTAGCCAAAAGTTAAAGAACATCAATGAGGACATGGTCCAAATGCCTCTTGATTGCTCACAGCTGTGGGGCATCAGTCACCTCTCTAGGAAACCTATTTCAGTGTTTGACCATCCTCACAGCAAAGACATTTCCCAGTGCCCAGTCTGACCCTTCCCTGGCACAGCTCTATGCCATTCCCATCCTGCCATCAGTTCCCAGGAGCAGAGCCCAGCACCTCCCTCTGCCTCCCCTCCTCATGGAGCTGCAGGGAGCAATGAGGTCACCTCTTGGCCTCCTCTTCTCCAGACTGGGCAGCCCAGGTGTGCCCACCCTCTCCCCACAGGACATGGCTCCAGCCCTGTTACCAGCTGTGTTGTCCTCTTCTAGATGCTTCCAAGGACATCTACACCCTTTTTACATTGTGGTGCCCAGAACTGCATGCAGTGGTTAAGGCGAGGTCACATAAATATTAAATATAGTGGGAGAATCACCTCTTTTGACCAGCAAAAGAGAAAGCAGACTTAGGAGTCAGGCTTTATCAGAGGAAACTGTGCAAGATGCTGGAAAGAATCATTCCTAAGGACTCATGGAACAATCCGTATACCGTGCTGGAGGAGCGAGGTGCTGCTCTGACAAAGCAGGAAGGTATGAGAACAGACTTAACTGAAAGTGTAAGTTTTCTAGTGTGTAATTACTTTCCATATGAACTGTGATGAATGAGATATAACTCCAGAGGTCTATTCCTAGGAAGACCATCCCGAGCACAAGACATGTCTGACCAACCTCTTCCAGTGAGCACGAGCTGTCTGTGCTGCAACAGGGCCAGCGCAAGGTGGGAGTGAGCACTCTTTTATCTTCAAGGATGGGTCTGTGAGAGGCAAGAAAGCACATCTAACACAGCCACAGCATGTGAAATACAGTAGGATCTGGGATCTCCTGCCTCAGAGAGGGCAAAGGCAACACTAACGAGCAGTCAGCAGCATCTTACCTCCTGCCAAGCTCCTGGAGGGCTTCCATTCGGGTAACAGGACATCTGCTTTGGGGAAAACAGCTGCCACCTGCTCACCTCGTGTTCAGTGTGCTCCTCCTCCTGCCTGCTAGATGTGAACTGTACAATATCTGCCTCCACCTAGTGGTACAGCTCGGCAAGCTGCACTGGCTTCACATCCTGTTGCAAAGTTGTCCAGCCTGTTCACGGGCCCACAGCAGCTACAATACAGATCACTATTAAAAGGAAAATTAGGGAGAAGCACAATTCCAGCAAGGGGCTGCTGCCTCTTCCTTCTTCACTTTGTTCTACTGTGTAAGTTTTTACATGATCTCTCCACTACACAACTGAGGACATCTAAGTTCACTGTTATTTAAATACCATCTGCTCTCTCCCATATAGAAGAAAGGGGTAATTCCATAGTATTCTGTGTTGGCAGGGATTTGAAATTTTGCTTGCTTACACTACTGTTCTGTTAAATAAAGACATATTTAAATGCAGCTTTGCTGTTCAGTACAATGAATTTTGCATTGGGAAAGAAAAGCGTTTACATTTATGATGTGTCCTTTGATTATCCACATATGAAGGATAAACCTCACTCCTGTAAAAAAGTTCCTGCCCTAAAGAAGCTGTTACTGGGACTTCACCCACTTACTCAGGTAACCTGAACTACTTCATCAAACAGGGTGACGTTCTGAGAGTGCAAAGATGAAATGTTTGTGATAGATTTGAGGTGCATAGAATGTGTAGAAAAAAATAATTTGAATTCACACTACACTATTTATTCTACTTCATTATAAATAGTGTATGCTGTCTGATAAAAATTAAAGGCAAAATGCATGTTTCGATAACTTTAATTGTACCATTTGTCAATTTTTTCTTCTTTCTATAAATGGTTTTAAATATAATTTCCTTACATAAAATTATCTGTACATACAAATATATGTACAGATTAGATTCAATTAGCATAAAGTGAAACAATATCACAAGTTACTTATTTTATTCTTTTGAATAAAATCACAATAGTATGTATTAGCTCTTTTTCATTATCCAGACTTTAAATCTTTATTATTTAAAAAGAATTTGAAACAGTTTCTGTATCCAAAGGCATGAAAAGAAGTGGTGCATCCTGTAGTTTCCTGAGCCATGACGTTACCATTTGGAGTCAAGGTGCGGAGGTGGATTTATCATCCCCTTTTCCTAGTCTTAAATCACTGCTTTTTCCCTTCACTTTAAGGTTAAATAACATCTACTTCTTTTTAGATATTTTTAGATATTATTTACTTACTGTGTCTGGTATTGTCTCCTCTTCTTTTTAGTGATGGCAATGGTGTTTGGCTGAGGTAATGCACGTTCAAACATATCCTCAGTCCTTTCTTTGGGTCTAGCAGCATACCTGGTGAAGGAGAATCATCTTTAATCCAGATCCTCTCTGTGAAATGTGCAGCACTGTGTCCTGAGAATTAGTTTCCTCTGGAATCCTGGAAACTGGAGTCTTTCATTGCCCAAAGAAAGCCAGGAAGGAGGCTATAATGGGCATTGGGAGACTTTCATTTGTCTTTTAATTTATTAATTTTCCTAAAGAACAGCCTACAAAGAAGGCATTGCCAGAATGGATACAGAATACTAAATAAAGTAGTTCCAGGTAAGAAATGCACCCTAGGTTCAAGTTCTCAGCTACAGGAAGGCAGTCTGCCAACACATGAAGTGACAGTAAATCCAGCTCTGAAGTTTATCTAGCAGCCTACAAATCTTCGTTTTCTGTTGCTCAACGTCAAAGTTAAAGAAATAAAAAACAGAGGTCATGTCCTGAACAGTACATGCTCCCAAAGCTTTGTTTTGCAGTGGGATACTTCTGCACACAGTATTAACAGTGACATTCAGTAGAGCTTGTCTGACTTCATCACGACCAGCTTGTCTGATATTACAGCCAGCCCTGCTGCTGTGATATTGGCAACTCCTTTTACTTCCTAAATGGCCAGAAATCTTGAGGAAGTTCTCCAGTCTAGAATCAAGTTATTTTACAGCAGGTGGTAGGGGTATGATACAAGACCTGATTTTTAAAAGGTAGTGGGTGTTCAGCAGAAGAGCTTAGTTTACGAACATGAGCTCCTGCCCCAGAAAGTATCTGTAAGCAGTACAGTATTCTTCATTACTCAACTCATTCTGAAATTTGTGCTATTAAATATTCTTCAATCATTGCCATAGTTGATGCTAAACTACATTTGATGCAGAACTACATTTGAAAAGGAAAAATAATGCAAACCATTCTGTTGTAGCCTGTAAATGTGTGACTGACTAAAGAAATTTGTTTGTATGTATAGGTGTTAGTTAGTTGTTTATATGCAGTAAGTAAAACCATAACTAAAAAACAGACGCTGATTTCACCAGGTAAATTTCCTTCATCAGTTGCCAGATTGCAGGTTTTAAAACCCTAATCAGAAACAACTTTAAATGATTGATGTGAGCAGAGTTCAATATCTTTACTTTCCTCATGCAATCACCCTCTCAATTAACTGTCTTTAGTATTTGCAGTTATTTGTTGATGCTAATCTTAAACTATGGATTAAAAAAACCACATTATTCTTATTCCGTTTATCCCCAAAAACTTATTATCTTCTTCTAATTCAGAGGAGCCATGGACAGTAGAGAGAAGAAAATGATAAAAGATTCAGAGGTGCTCTTTATAATCTGAGTACTTAAAGTTTACATGATTCAAATACTGCCTGAAGAAATTCCTGGAGGGGGAAAAAAAAAAAAAAAGGAACACCACCAACAAAGAAAAATTAAATAAGTAGAACCCACTTACTCACAAATTACTAACCTTAAAGCAATTTTTCTGTGGATGCAAAATTATTAGTATTTAATATTCAAGAGGCCTTGCTAAGCTTATCCTGACTAAAAACACATTCCTTTTGACTAAAAGCTAACAGTCTGATCGTTTCCAACCCAGTCACTTCTGAGCCAAAATAACGCTGGATGTGCCGCTCCTACAGGCTCCACCAAGAGCCACATCTCCGCAGGATGCACACCTGGCTTTGTTAACACCAGCATGGTTTTCCCTCACCTCTTCCTTCTCTTTGAAGCAGTATGTAGGTGGGGTGTCTGCAACCTCTCAGCAGAGAAGAGGGGAGCAGAAGGGGGGCTGATGCCCAAATGGTCATGGTTAATAAAGCCTCTGCCTAACCTGCCTTAAACTGTATTGTGTGATTATGTGCTCAGAGTCTCTGTATTCTGTCCTGAGGAATTACTACTGTACGTTTGTCCTGTTATTATATTCTTGTCCAGATGGACCAAACACTGAGCTACACAGATCTTTCCTGGGCTCAGTACAGCTGTCCTTACGTTTGACACTTTTTTTCCTCTCTACAGGATATATCCTTAAATCTAATCTGCTTTTTCAAGTTTCTTTGCAATCTGCCAAAATGTTCTCTCTTACACTTCTTTTTTCCAGCCTATTTTTCCAGCCAGTTCTCCCTATCTGCATCTGGCTATTTAATAATGGTCTACCACATACTGCTTCCTGAATAGTTCTCCATTTCATTTCTCATTTATACACAATTCCATCCAGGGCCCCTATTTCTCCTCAGATGGATAATAAAATGATGTATCTGCCTTTTCTGGTGCTGACCTCGGCCCTCTGTTGCCTGTGATGAGCTCAGATCCAGCGAAAGCGAGCCGTCAGACAGCTGAGCCCAGCTCTGCACAGAGCTTGGCTTCACACAACTGTTCCTGTTGTTTCAGCTTTTAATTCTGTCATGGGGCTTAATTGCTACATACTCTAGATGAGGGCCGTTAATATTAACAGGGGAATTAGATCTCTTGAGAATAAATTTAATGACATCAGTGGCAGCAATTCCAGCCTTAGCAACGTATATTAAAGCTGCTGCAGGGAAAAGGCTCACAGACAAATGATGGGAAATACCTGATGAGCCACAGAATTAGGAATCATGGCCTGTCACAGCACCATGCTCTTGGTTTTTCTCAGATAGTATTAACAGCAAATTTCATCCAATCTGAAGATGCTTTTTTTTCTGTTTTTATAAAATTGTATCTTCAACAAAATGTGCCTCAAACAGGATGTTCTTAATGGTATCGTACTTATGTTTTCAGTTTCAGCTATGTCAATCTGAAATAGAGCCATTGACGTCAATGGAATTATTTTGGATTTATCTGTAAGAGTAAATGTTAGCAAAGGACTAGAGAAAATATTATCTGTTTTGATTATGGTTACAGCAGGAACCGTCACAAGCCAGAGAACTACAGATAATCACTGCTTGTTGGAAATGACATGGGAACATTATTTGGGGGTGGAAATTTTTATTATTTCCTGACAGCTCTAAAAATAAAGCTCACAGATAATAAAACAAGAAGCATAGAGAAAAGCGACAGGCTGGTCAGAGATACAGGAAAATGCAGAAGGCCATCTGTAACAAAAAAAAAAAACAGAAAACACAAGTTCTTCAGTTTGGTCACATGAAGGGATCTGATAGAGTTGATATACCAAATGTAGTGAGGTATTCATTGTTTCTGGTAACTCAAAAAGCAAAGTGCTTCCAATTAAATGTTCTGAGAGATCTTAAATGAAGAAGGAAGTCCTTTTGTTTTCATACAGCAAATAACTCAGTTGTGGAATTCACTAATACAGGATACTTACTGACTGTGGAGGCTCAAATTATAAATGAGTCCTGGAAGGTTCGGATATATTCATGGAGGCTAAAAGCTATAAACATGAGGGTCTGGAGACAAATGGTGACTCGCTGTCTTGCTGCCTACCAAAGGAAGGATCAATCAAAATTTATCCAGTTTTGTTAATGGTGCAAATCTTGTTAAAGGAAGTAAAAACCTTGTTTGCAAAGCCAAGAATTATTAACCTAGTGAGCTAATCAAAGAATTACTATTATTCCAGATGTAATTATTACAGAAAAAAAAAAAGGAAAAAAGGAAAAGAAAGAAAAGAATACTAATACAGAAGTCTTACTTAATGATATAGTCAAATCAATTAGCACACACTTCTCACTGTTTATCCCTTTCTCTGATTTTGCTCACCATTCCCCAGCCCCCCAGGATCCTATAGATCTCAGTGTCAGTCCAAGAGGAGAGTTACAGTGAGGTACCAGTGTCCCAGGTCCTTCCCGGGAGTTCATGATACTGTTGATGGTTTCATTCTCTCTTCACTCTACAGCCTGCCTTTTGCTGAGCTAAACAAAACAAATTCTATTTTTAGCACATATTCCAGATGTCTACTCAGTCTGCTGAGTCCTCTCCCATTCATCAATACCTTTTTTGAAATTGTAGGCCCCAGAATTTGATATATTCAAGTAATCATTTATGATGTCTAATAAATGGGTTAAGCAAATGGAAGACCACCATTAACCTCTCCTGCTCGTTTCTGATACACCCTTACATTACATTACAGAGAATGGTTTATGTTGGCAGGGACCTCTGTGTCCATCTGGTCCAACCCCTGCTCAAGCAGGGACACCCAGAGCAGGGTGCCCAGGACCATGTAAAATCCTTTTCAGAATCAGCGTCCCACCACATAGGGACGACACCATCCTGCTCTAAAGATCATGTCTGGGTGAAAATGAGCAGTGGCATTACTGTGGGCTTTCTCTAGATGGAGCTTTGCGCTCAAAGCAAAGACATCGAGGAGTAAAACTGAAGACGTGCAAAAAGAACAGTTTCTGTTCAACACATCGGAGCAAAGAAATTTACTCAATTCAGGCATTAATTGCAAAATAGAGTGCAAAAGTATTTGCCCGTTCCATTAACTACTGTTTGTGCAAATATTTTGAAGATAAATTGAAGTGTCTAATGTTAACTACCTTTTGTTTCTCAAGTACAAGAAGGTGTCATGGTGGCATTCCTAATTAGGTACTATTCCTCACAAATAATTCATTAAGAATCAAATTAAATTAAGAATCGAACTGAAATTAACAGTTATTGTTAAATTAACAATTTATTCTTTCCAAAAATTTTCTAGCTCAGCTGCTGCTTTACAAAACCTTGGGCAGACGTGGCAAATAGAGCAGTGACAGTCAGTAGCATAAAGAAATGGTAGATAAAGCAATCCTGTACAGAGCAGCACTTGGTGCAAAATTCTGGCAACGATTGGCTCAGAAGTGCAAAGACTTATACATATGTGTATATATAATGTGTGTGTAAGGCTGAGAGATCTGGGGCTGTTTAGCCTGGAGAAGAGAAGACAGAGAAGGGATCTTATCAATGCTTGTAAACATCTAAAGGGTGTCAAGAGGATGGGGCCAGGCTCTTTTTGCTGTTGCCCAGTGACAGGACAAGGGGCAACGGGCACAAACTGGAACACAAAAAGTTCCATCTGAACATGAGTAAAAACTTTACTTTGAGGGTGACAGAGCACTGGAACAGGCTGCCCAGAGAGGTTGTGGATTCTCCTTCTGTGAAGATATTCAAGACCTGCCTGGACACCTACCTGTGTGGCCCGCTCTAGGGAACTGCTTTGGCATGGGGGTTGGACTTGAGAGGTTCCTTCCAACACCTACGATTCTGTAATTTGGTGATACTCATATTTATCTGTTAGATGAATTTGCATACAAAGCATTTTAACTACATACATAAGTATACAGCTTTGTGACATGCTTTTAGTTCTTTAGCCACAATTTCAATGGGGAGACACTTCACACTAATCTAAGTTTTGACTCTGAGATCCAGACATATGTGCATACAATATGATGTAAAAAAGAAAGGCAGTAAATTGCCACTTTAGGAGCAACCAACCAATTATAGCAGAGCTGAACAAGTGAGGTTAAGCCATTGCACAAATATCTATAAAATTTCTGTTTAGACTCAGAGGAGCTGTAGAGAAGAGAATCAAAATAATATGTGTGCTGTGGTTACTACAGAGAGGTGAATTATCAGCTGCTTACCTTCTTTTAAGGAAGAATTTTGAGATCTGGAACACAAGATTAGCAGGGAAAATCCCTTAATTTGCAAAGTCACTGTACAACCCCAGGAAACATTCATTTGTGCAAATTCATGCAAATGGAATGATGATTCATAGTATTTATGACTAGCAGTTTATTTCCTTCTCATAATAGTTATGATAGCAAGATGAAAAGGAAAATTATTGCAAAATAGATTTAAAAAATGCCTAGTGCTCCTTCAAAGCTCCCAATACTGCTGTATTTAATACTTGGGGAAACATGCTGTACGAACTGATGTTACTTAAAAATGAACTGTTGAAGTATGTGAGAACAATTTTTTGTCATTGACTGAGATTATTAGAAACATTTTTGCCACGAGCTCCTTCTGAAATGCGCGGATGTGGCACTGAAGGACATGGTTTAGTGGGCATGGTGGTCATGGGCTGACAGTTGGACTTGGTGATCTTAGAGGTCTTTTCCAACCTTTATGATTCTGTGATTCCATGAGTCTATGAGTATGGATGGAAAGGGTGATAGAAGAGGCAGGAAAAAATTATAATGTGGTGAAGAAATGATGCAGCTTTTTCTCTCTAATCATATTCTTTCTTCAATTCCTACTTTTGAAGCTAAAAATGGGAATTTCAAGTTATGGTTATACCTCCTGAAAATAAGAGGTTAGGTAATAATCTGAGCAGAAGTCATGTAAACTAAATGCTGGGACAGCACTAGTAACAGCACAATACTCTTAAATGTGCCTTAGGCTTGCAAATAACCTTGATCACTTTGAGTTCCCCTTAAGATAATTTTACAAACCATTAGGTAATTTTCTGGTCCTGATGTAAAAACATCCAATTTTTATTTAGCAGTGAGTAGAACATAGTATAATAATAAGGAAGATACTAGTTTTTATGGGAAGCCAGAATAATCAAGGAAGAAATCACTTCCTTCTCTTAGTTGTGTTTGCTGTGGCTACAAAGCAAACTGCTGATACCATATCACTATCTAGGTAGTTCAAACAGACCAGAGTTAACACAGATTGCAAATCACGGTCACAAAGATGGATAAACACTGGTCAGTGCTTCACACTGAGCTATTTGCTCCCACAGCAAAGCAACTGCACATAGAAACACTTCAGACGTTGGATACTTTGCACGTGTACATCTACATAAGCTGAGGAATATGACCGTCATTTTCCCATGCTCTCTCATATAATCTTTAAGCATTAGAAAACCCCAAGACAAATTCTACCACCTACTGCATCGTCCATCTTCACATCTTGGCCTAACCATTTCTGCTGAGTATTTTCCTAAATGCTCCACAGTGCTTAGGTGTTGCGATTTGACCCAGCAGATAGCTAAGTCCCCCACAGTTGTTCACTCACCCTCCCCCCTCCCAAGTGGGATGGGGGAGAGAATTAAGGGAAAAATACAGTAGAACTCGTGGGTTGGGATAAAAGCTATTTACTAAGACAGGAGAGAAAATAAAATAAATAATAGTGCTTTTATATATATATATATATNAAGCAAGGGCTCACCACCCACCAACTACAGCCCCTCCCCAGCTAACTCCCCTTCTGTAAATCACATGATGTCATATGGTATGGAATATCTCTTTGGTTAGTTTTGGGCAGCTGCCCTGGTCCTGTCCCCTCCTAGCCGCTTCGCTGGCAGAAGAATGCAAAAAGCTGAAGAACAGAAAATGTCCTTGGCTCTGTTCAACACTGCCAGGTGTTATCAGTTTTGTTTTTCTTTTAGGACCAAAACACAGCTTCATACCAGACACCATGAGAAAAGTAACTTCTGTTAGAAACTAGGACATTATGGATCTAGAACACCTGCTGCTTAATGCAGTCAATCCTAACCTTTGCTTGCTGTCTTCCTGAGAGTTTCATTGCACTGTTATCTCTTAGCTTTGTGAGGTAAAATATTTCAGCTGTGAACGATGTTTTCATCCTGTTTACACAGTATCTCAGACAAATGGTCCTCAGTCCCTGTGTCTAGCCTCTTCGTAATTACAGAAAAGGTAGTGGTATAAAATGATATTCTCTCCTGCAAATCATCTACATGGTAAAATTTAGAATCACTTACATAAGTGATAATCATATTTCTGCTTATACCTCAGTTATAAATGCTACAGACCTTAGATATCTTACTCAAAATTCTCATGGATAACAATTGCTAGCTAGATGACAGCTAAGCTGTCCTAGGCAACATCTTAGTATTATTTTGTTTAACAACCTATATAAAGAAGAGAGAAAAAACACCTGGCAAGTAGTTCAGCGTGAATACCCTTGAAGTGCCAGATCAGAGCAAACACACTGCTTCAAAGAAGAACCTGTGTCTGGAGTCTTTTTCTGACACTCCTCCAGGCAGCTCTCCCTCGTGCATTTCACTTGTAAAATGTTTCTGCTGTTGTGGGTTTTTTCATACATAAAATACACTGCAGTGCTATCTACTTATTGATTCTGAGAACACCACAATTCTTTCACGCCTTCTACTCTTAACAAGTAAATTATGCAAAGAACCTGAATAGCAGTTTTATAAATCAAACTCTAATTGCCTAAATGCATTCCCCTTTAAAGAACTGAAGCAGAAACATTATCTTTGCAGCCATTATAATTCAAACACTGAAACCTGTAAACCTTCTGTTATAGACCTTCTTCAAAATGCCTTTGCTTCACGTAAGGAAAATATTTCTCCTTACGGTAATTTGTGCTATCTGAAAGGTACAATGAATGTAATGTTACTTACTGTACATATGTTACTAATAGAATATGTATATAAAACAGAAAAAAAATCATTTTTGTAATCACTTCAAACTTAACTACAGGTATCATACCACACAAATCTATCCCATCTTGAACGTGAATTCACAAACTGATGTGCACCTTAGAGAACTTACATAGAGTCTGTGAATTAGACCCATTTAACTTTAAAACAACCCATGCATACAAACTGCAGAATGCATGTCCCATAGATGTGACATCCCAGACCAAACTGAGAAGTGAGATGCTCTCTAATTATTTAGGTAAGGAACCAAGTCTCAAGGTGCTGTCTCATGGCTGCCTTCCATCTTGGAAGTCCATGTCACTGGTTTCAGCTGTTTCCTTGCTACAGAGACAATAATTATGACCACTGAAAAGAGTGAAACTTCTTTTTAATATATGAATTACCTGTGTTTAACTCTCTACCTATTTATTTACTTTTACCAGAGAATTACCAGGAATTTCTGACAGAAAATGATTAAATGAAAGAAATCAAATGAAGACAACATGGATGCAAAGGAACCCGCAGTAAGAAGTCCAGATATTTGGTAAAGCTTTTTTAAAAAGCTACAAGTTACTGATAGAAAACTGTTTCTGTGATACCCGTTTTTGCCTTCCTGAGTTCTACAGCATTTTTTTTCAGTTCAGGATCAAAACCTGACATTACTTTTTTGCCCATATTGGTTTATAAGAAGGTGTTTTCCAGTTGCTTTGCAGTATTGTTATAATATTGGCCCAAGTGTGCCAATATCACAGTGCTCACGATGAGCCGTGTATCAAAGTCGCATATGAGTTCACAGCTCACAAACTGTTAATTCCCCAAAAGGTGACCCAATCTAACAAACAAGAGATTGTCTAATTAAGCTAACTCCAGTACAAAGATTTGATATCGGTATTAATCCCAATTTTGGAAGAAACAGAAGCAGAAGTCTCTGGAATCTAAAACATTTACAAGATGAAGAGTTAGCTTCTAGCGTATTGCAGCACTGACCTACTTTGCATGCACGTTTGTAGCAACAGCAGACATATCATTAGTGTTTGCTTAAAAGATATCAGTCATAATTAGGATCTGGAAACAGCATCTGCTAAAATGGGTAAAAGCATTTAAAGACCATTAGCAGTGAAAGTGTTGAGCTATATGACAGACATCATTTACAGATTTTTCTGTTGCTAAGTCACAAACAGTATTTCTTGCTCTTAGGAAGGGTTTGGTTTGTATTTTCTACATCAGTGCCTCATTCACATGCCTTGATTGTTTGTCATTAATGAAGATAAGAATAAACAAGGACATATACGTGCTGTATTAGAAAATCCACCACACTTCAAGATACTCAATAACATTTAAACAAAAAAAAATGGAATAAAACTTGGCAGTCATGACTAACTGAAGTAAACTGCTGAACACTGTCTTCATTAAAATGCACTGTCACAGAGCACTAGTCCCTAAACTAATAAAGTCAGAAGATAAGAGTTCTTCGTAACTGGTCTAGAAAGCTTGGTTATTTAGAAATAGAAACTGCACTTTACTGATCTGCAAACACTTTTTGCGTGAAGCCAAAGGAATGCAAAACATGTTTATTATAAAGGGTTGTGAATAATTTATTGGATCTATCAAACAACTGATGTGAGGATTTGTTAATATTTTCAAATAGAATGTCTCCCAAAAATATGAGATGAGAAATTTTAGGCACTGGTATGTGTCTAAATATATTACATAGAAAAACAAATGTACTCTCCAACGAACAGTCTATCTGTTAGGGGTGTTTCCACCTTTCTCTGTGTACCTTGCAACTTCTTTACACAAACTGAGTATGCTACATTAGAAGATAACAAATGACTGCTTTGAAAATGAATAATACAATTGTATCACATCTTTAAAATAAGCGTTTATCATTATTTTCATTACCTTGATTGATCCCATTTCTCTTTAAATTTAATACAGTAAACATTACATTTAAATAAAACACGATGCTATAAAAGCAAATGTTTAATTTTCATCCCTTTCCCTTTAAGTCTGAAGAAATGTTATACATGCCTTAGATCTGTATCACTCAGAAATACTCTCTTGAGTTTGCTCCAAAATAATTTGGGGATAATTTATATGATAGTTTACTGTCTTTCCTATAAGGTGTTTGCAATGCACATTTCTTCTTACATTATTGGTGTGATACAAAGTTCATTTAAATCACGTGTAGTGCTCAAAACTTAGTCCTGGACATATTTTAACTTAGGCCAGTATGCTCAACTGAAGCAATGTACCTAAACACTGCATCAATGTAAACATGCAGCAGGACAGACCTTGATTCTTTACACAGCTCTGCAAAAAGGGCTAAGGCATTTGAAAATGTTGCAAAACAGAAACCACTAATTGCTGCTGTGAAGATTTGTTGTCTTTACAAATTGACAGGCGAATTATTGAATATTTCAGGAGAAAAATATACATTTGAAAATAAAGCTATTTTCAAAATCTCTATTTGAATAGCTGCATAGTAAAAATTTTTAAAAAATCATTTAGTAAGTGCGTAGTCATTAAAAAAAAAGGAGGAATAGCATTTGGTTTCAGGCACCTTTTATCTTTCCTCATCAAGTTGTTCTTCACCTACAGGACTCTTATCACTGTACTTTGTCATATGTGGCAATCATCAAATCTGCACTGTATTTTTTATCCATTTTATCTATTTCACGTGTGGATTCTTTAGCTTTTTTGATGGGCTCTTCTTAGGCTTTTTTGAATCACAGAACACACATTTCTATGGCTGGAGGAAATTAAGAGGCAGTGGCATCTTCAGATATTCCCAGTGCAACAACACTGAATCTGCCTCTTTGCAACAGATGGGAGTCATTTAGCTGATCTGATGCACAGCACAACCCCCACAAACAGAACAGGCATGGCTAAGATATGTAGCATGGGATTAGGAATGAGTGGCCAGAAATTCTTCGAAATGGATTGCCTGAGCTCCTCACAGTGCAGGATGAAAGCCAATTTTGCATTCCTCCTTACTGATATGCCTTGTGTAGTTTCTACTGCACATTGGCTACATCAAAAAATGATGAGCATTAGTTCCACACAGCTAAAGAGCCATCAGTCCATTAAACATAGCATGCACCCATGGGGAAAAGGTACAAATTCCCAGCAAAAGAGGGGAACGTGGTTCTCAGCCCTCCCAGGAAACCTCACTAATATTGTGGAAATGTTCTCTTGAGAGAATTTATGCCATTTCCTTTATTTCTTGGTTCAACTATTTTTGTATTTTCCCAGTGGAATGCAATCAACAAAATGGAAGCAAAGAGGCTTATGTGTGCCCAAATTTTTTACAGGATTACGAACACTAACCATTTTAGAACCATAAAGCAGAAGAGTTCATAAGCTAAAATGACAAAAAAAAAGCCTATAGCAACAATACATACTCTCCAAACAGCATTACTGCAGTGCATTATGTGTTGCAGTGGGTTGACCTCAGTCAGCTGCCAGCTGCCCACCAGCTACTCACTATCCCTCCTCAGCAGGACAGGGGAGAAACTGGATGAAAATGATCATGGGTTGAGATGAAGACAGGAAGATTGGTTACAAGTTACTGTAATGGGCAAAACAGGCTCGATTTGGGAAAAAATATTTTTTGCCAGATAAAATAGTCTTGAATAGTAAGAAACAAAGATTAATACAAAGCCTTCTTCCCAACACATCCCATTTTTCCAGGCTCAACTTCACTCCTCCGTGCCCCAGAGCTGTCATACTTGACACAGGATCTATGGGAGGTCCCTGAAATAGCCCCCTGGGATCAGGCCAGACACCCCAGGGTATCTGAAGTGTACTCGGTATCTAACTTTAAGCATGTGAATTATTCTGTATAAAGAGTGTTCTGTTCCTAAAAGGAAAGCATCATAAGTGTCATTTGGGTGTTCGTGGAGTGTCTGAGACCTTTAGGCAGAGCAGACCAGCACGGTGCCATGTTTGTGTCAGCCCAGCCCTGCTCTGGTGTAGCAGCTCCAAATCAGGCGAGGCTCCTCACAGCCCCTAAAGTGATACTGCAGGGCCTGGTGCTGGCAGCTGGGCCCTGCTCTGTGCAGCAGGGGTGAGATATCTGTCCATAGATGGAGCCAGTGGGCTTCTAGGTATTACAGCTGGCATTAAAATATATATTTAGTGAAATGTGAGATGCCTTAGCGTGTCTCCCAACTGATGGAGAGGCATTCATTTCTTCCAGGTCCAATGTCATATCTGCCATCACAGGATAACAGGCTTTAAGACAGCCAAAGTGACACTAAGTGTGTAAAGTACCTGAACTGCTCCCTGGTGCTCTTTCTAGTGTTCTTTTTGTCATGATTTGAGCCAATGAGACCGTTAATCATATAATATGATGAAACTATTGTACAGAATTAGAATACTGTCTAGATGATACTTACAGCCATAAACCATTGACAATTTAAAATCCGCGCTGTTGATTCCACTCTCTCTGTTCTGATTTTTGAGCTGCACCTCTCCCAGAAACATCAATGCCTATAAAGAAAGTGCACCAAGTCATGTTTTGCAAAGCCATGTATGACATCCTCATGTTACTTAAAGGGTCAAGAAAAAACATTGATTTGACATAGGAATATTGTTATAAAAGGATCTATCACCATAAATATTAGTTGTGTTTCAAAATTGTACTGTGAAACGCTTTTTAATTGGAAGGGCATGCCAGCTTGCGAGATGATAAGTACTTGAGACAACAAGTACTCTGGACCTAATTAGTTTGGGATCAGGATTTATGTCACTAGGATGAGTGCAAAAGGAGGTCAGAAGCAGCTGCAGGGAGACTTCACCATATTAAACAAAGAGCACCAAAGCAAACCATTGCCATGACCAACTCACCAGCCCCGCACATCCATTTGCAGCTAGTCAGCTCCTTTGGATTCTGACATCTTTGAAAGCTCTTTGTCTCACTTTTTTATTGGACATTATAAAAATTATCTATTTATTGCTATTTATATTGTTTTATTATTTATTATTTCCTCAACTTTTTTGTATATGGTTGCCTAAAACAAGAAAAAGTAGAAATTATAGCCAAGATCAGCACACTATTCAGCTGTGGAAAAAAAAGGACAAGCATTGTTTTATAAAATATGCCATATACAGACATATAAAAAAGCATAATTTTCATTGACGTGCTCTGCACATTCCTTCAGAACGGCACTAGCATCCTCCTCTCTGAACATCACATAAGCAGTCAAAATTGAGTCACTGAGCACAGGCAGGCACCCCTGAGTGCTGGCAACCCCAGCACAAATACAGAAGAGTGAAATTCCTTGCAACAGCAGCGGTCGTACAAGACCCACAGAGACCGTGATGAGGGCTTTTTATTATGATGTTGTATATTTTTATTTATAACTTATTTTTACTTTTACTACAATGCTGTAATGATGCAAACGCAAACCAACAGATCTATGAGAAGATCAGGACACTTCTAGCAATGGACACCCATTGTTACCAGAGTCACTCCACTTCACTGCATGTTTTCTGGCTACAGTCTCTGCTCTAATCAAATATTCCTCTTAGTATCTGCTTAAATTGTATCAAGTTAACATGGTTTTAAAACATTGTTTTCTGGGACCCTTTCTTTCCATACATATCTTTCATGTATTCCTTCCAAAGGCATGATGGACTCCCTTTAATATTTAATACAAAAATGCTTTGGTCCAAAATTCCACTTACAGGAATTGGAAGAAAAAGCATTTGAATATATTAGTCCCTTGTCAACTATCATAAAATAGTTAATTCTGTGAGGGAGTACAGCCAATTTCTCAGATGCTGGGATTAGAAATACATTTTCTAAGGTTTATCTAGAAGCATGAGCCTACTCTAGTGATATGTGTATCATGAGATTAGCCTGCAATGAGAAAATAAAACAATTACATTTCATGAGAGTACCAAATAGAAACCATCTGAGCAAAATGGAGACAGACAAATTCATCTCTGAATCACATCAGTTTAACTCCAGAAAGCCTCCAGTGACATTTATAAAAGTCATCCTGGATTTAATCCAGATAACATGAAATATAATTTATCCTGTCCTACTGATAATAAAAACAACACTTCCTGATGTTTTTATTCCATATTTTAAAGTGTTCTCATGGAATTTTTTTTGTCCATTCAAACATATCTTAGTACAATCAAATGTGTCATAGTCCCTATCCACCCTATTTTTTCTAAAGGGTAATGTACTGTAAATGGCTCTGCTTCAGAGAAAAAAAGAACTTCCATACAGATCTTTCTCTCCCATGTGAAGAGGAAACTATGACTTACTAGACTTTCCAAAACTATGAAATCCACTCAGCAAAAAGGAACTTCGACTCATTTTCAGTTTGTTCATTAAAGCACTGACTTCCAGAGGCAGACAGAAGTTTTCTAGTTCAGCTTATGGAAAGCTGAGGATGCTTAAGATGTTTTTCCTCACTTTATTTTTTTTCTTCTCCTCTCATAGAAAGCACTCTGAACTAAGGCTTAGACATTCAATTTTAAAACTCTTCTCTTAATAGAGGTTTTGTGGGTTTTTTTTGTTGTTTTTTGTTTTTTCAAACTGCATTGCTTCTGACTAATGAGGCATAAACATGCGAGTGTCTAGGACTGTGTTTATTTCTTCTTTAAAAATGAGATAACAATTAGCAATTTGCTTAACAGATTTCATAAACACAAGATTTCAGAAAGACCAGACTTCCAGATTTTAATGTTATTGCCATGCGGTGCAGTAAATTATCTGATACAATCAGTAGTGCCAAGTACGCTGGCTGATGTGTTTGAGTACATGGGAAATTCTTTCCTCTGGTGTAGTCATATTTGCACGAAAAAATACATTTTCAGCTTTTAAAAAACTATGTTTTTAGGAGGTGCAGCCCCCCCCTGCCAAAACCTTGCCATGTAAACCCAACACACTCTATTTCTGTGTAGACACATAGCTATACCCAATCAAACCCCAGAAGCCAGCTGGGGTTAGCGTTAATCAGCGCTAGGCCAGACAAGCTCAAGAGGCACCTGCCTAATGCTGAAGGAAGCAACATCATCTACACCAGGTATGGAAATCTCCCTGTCCAGGACAGAGTGGAACCAATGTACAGCTGCACCAAAGGCTGTGCCACTATTTTGTAATGGATTTTTCAAGAGTAGTTGTTACTTAATTCCATTGATCAGGCCAGGCTCCAAAATCATCTACTAAATTCGCCTGAAGTTCCAGTTACATTTACTTACTATTTCCTGTTTTACATCATTACAAACAGTTGTGGTATCACCTCTGTAAGATGGCTGCATGGCACTTAGCCAACAACATCCTGCTTCCGTCACAGCACCACAGTGAGAAATTACCTATGTATCTTATTTATCCAATTGCCTTACCGAGCATCTTCAACCACCACTCATCTTCAAAGTATCTGTGAGCTTTCACTGTAAACTGAATAGTCAAAATAAGAAGTCCACTACATTTGATTTTAAAAAGTGCTGTGCACTTTAAAAAGATCTGTGCAGAAAAACTGCTATATAAGAGGATGGTGATGTATTTTTACCATTAAAATTGCCCATTCAAATCAGATCAATTAGGACTGGAAGTGTTTTCCATCTGATAAACCAGTATGAGAAGAAGCTAATTGTAGTCAATTTCTTACTTATCAGATTGCAAGACAACAGCAAAAGTGGGTAAGAACTAAACAGGTGTGGTTCCCACATTCCTGATAATACAGAAGCAAGGCTCCTGAGCACCTTCCACAGCAGGCTCCATGTATCTTTAACAGATCCCTGGCTGAAAGAGCATACGCATGAGGACCTGCATGTAAACCTAAGTACCAGGCACAGTATCCACTAAGATGTAACAATATTTGGTTTTAGTACAGAAGCCCATATACGAGATAGTATCATAGAGATTGCAGAACAGAAATGCCAGCAGGAAGGTCATACCTGTGCTGAGCATAATACAGTGAGGAACAAGCCGGTGCATGGGTTGGAAAATGTAAGGCTATCCAGGAAACAGAACATTCATGGAGGCTTTTCAAACAATGCCGTATGCAGATCTTTCTAAGTGAAACAGTTGAATCACAGTTTGTTTGCATCACAGTTGTTTGCTCTCCGGCCAACACAGGACTCAAGGAAATGCCAGTTTTCATTTAGAGCGCGTGGGTGCTTCACGTGGGAACATCTGCTCAACAAAACAGAGCCAATCCTGATAGCACCAATATAATTACAAACTTGATCCCTTACTCTTTAAAAAGTATGAATGAAGAAAACCAAGTAAGTGCAGATTGACTAACACTGACTGAACAGATTGCCAGTTTGGTTAGCACTGGTTCTCATCACACTTAAGGGCAGATTTCCACAGAGCCTGAGTGTTAAATCTGCAACACCAAGAAGCATGAATTAAAGTTATTCTTGCTAGTATTTCAGCAAAATATGTTGCATGTTCCTCTATTTTCCTGAACAGGAACACTTTGCTGAGCTAGCAACGTTGCTTTAACTCTGGTATCTCCAAACATAAAAGCAACACGATTTACAAAGCGATGTGTCATCTATTATGTTTGGAATAAAACCTCTTGTGATGTGTAATAAGAATTCTTACAAGATGGATCTGGGCACAGCAGACATCAAACTAAGTACAGGCTGGGAATGACTGTTCTGGGTGTAACCTAAGCTAATATTACCCAAGCATTGTGAGAGAGGAAGACAGCTGACAAAGCATGTCAATTGGGAGAGATGACAGTCTCATTGACGAGATGTAGGAAAACTATAGCGGTCATAGAACTTTCACTGAGTAAATACTGAGTCCACATTTTTCAATATTGTTTCCTGTTTCACATTGTTACAAACAGTTGTGGCATCATCTCTATAAAGTGGCTGCAATTGCACTTAGCCAACAACCCTGTTTTTGTCACAGCACAAGAGCAAGAACTTACCTCTTAACCTCCCTCTCATAGACATCACCAAAGTCAAAATAAGTCAAAATAAGGAGCCCGTTGCACTTGATTTTCATAAAGTGCTTTGATCTTTGTGGAAAAACTGCTGTATAAGAGCAAAGTGCACTATTAACATTACTCAAATGTCTTGAGAATCATAGAATCATAGAATGGCCTGGGTTGGAAGGGACCCACAGGCAGGGCCACCAACCTCCAGATTAGGTACTAGATCAAGTTGAGAAAGATAGTTGATAAAGAGAGGTGACAGTCTATGGAGGTGAACTTCTGTGGAACAATGGAAGGCGAACCTGTCTGAATGCCAGGGCTATAAGTGCACTAATGAGCCTTAACTGATAACAATAAACCCTGGGCCTTCCATCCACATGCCCTCTGCTCATTCATTCTACCATGTTCTGTCCCATCCCCTGCATTGACCTTGGACCTACGTCCTAGTCTTGTTCCTGAGCCATCTCCTGCCATTCCCAGCTGGACTCCCTGGGTCAGGCTCATCACTGCATCTGAGGCTGCTGGCTGACCTCCCTGTGACCACCAAGGCCCTGCTCGGATCCTGGGACTGTGCCTGGTCACTGAGCTCCTGCCTGTTCTGCGATCACTTCTGGTATATGGTCATTGCATTCGGGGTAGCCCCATTCTTGCTGCTCCCTGACACCAAGTACCACATGAAAGATTAGAAAGAGAAAAAGAAAACCCTCACCAACCCTATTTTTATTTGTGAATCTAGATGGGGAATAATTAATTAGACTGTACTGCAAGGAGATGGTAACTTCCACTAGATTTTCCCAGAATGTTTCCTTCTTCTCAACATATGAACACCTCCCAGCCACCCCCAGACACATTGTCAGAAACTCACTTCTCACAAAGCTATGAACACAAATGGAATGAAATGATGCCAAAACAATAAGCACCAAATTTTCCAACACCTCTGTCTCTACGCAGTAAGGAGCCCGTACTGGTTTTCAAGACATTTCCGTTCCTGCTAACTCATCACTTCTACAGGAGGTACGAACCTACCTCCCATGAGCCTACAACTTCCTTGTTCTGTGCATTTTGACTGATCTTCTCCTGCAGATACACAACTAGAGCAATGTTAATTAGACTAGCTCCAAAATTAATTATTTCCAGTCTGTTCTAAGCGCGACACCTGCTAGAGTTGTGCAAGACCTGAAGGATTGACATAATTAATACCTTTATCCTCTAAATACATTAGCTTAATAAAAAAACTGTCTCACTATAAGCTTTGCTCCTATAACCAGAATCCCTTATACCTAATAACATACATATTATTAGCTTTATTGGAATCAGGCTAGGTGCAGATATTCCTCCCACTGACATCATAAAGAAAAGCTTTGGATGATCATTTCAGAAACTTCACAGGAAAAAGATGCACATTGGCTTTCAGGTACCTTACTCAGGAGAAATGGACAGGAAGCAATGCAGAACAGAGGCATAAGAAAACACAGTAAATATGAGATACATTATCTGCTTCCACCCAGTGCAAAACCTGTATTCAAAATGTTAGTTCACCACTTTCTTGCTGAGACTTACGGAGCAAACGTGTGTAACTGTCTTTTAGGAAGTGACGCAGGTCTCAAGCAGTACCTGAGTTTGGGGGTGTTAGCTGACAGTCAGCTGAACACGAGCCAGCAGTGTGCCCAGGTGGCCAAGAAGGCCAACGGCATCCTGGTTTGTGTCAGAAATAGTGTGTGCAGCAGGAGCAGGGAGGTGATCATCCCCCTGTACTCAGCTCTGGTGAGGCTGCACCTCAGTGCTATGTTCAGTTTTGGGCCCCTCACTACAAGAAAGACATCGAGGCCCTGGAACGTGTCCAGAGAAGGGCAACGAAGCTGTGAAGGGTCTGGAGCACAGTGCTACGGGGAGAGGCTGAGGGAGCTGGGATTGTTCAGTCTGGAGAAGATGAGGCTCAGAGGAGACCCAATCGCTCTCTACAACTGCCTGAAAGGAGACTGTGGTGAGGTGGAGGTTGGCCTCTTCTCCTGGGTAACAGTGATAGGATGAGAGGGAATGGCCTCAAGTTACACCAGGGGAGGTTCACGTTGGATATAAGGGAAAATTTCTTTGCAGAAAGAGTGGTAATGCACTGAACAGGTTGCCCAGGGAGGTGGTGGAGTCATCGTCCCCAGAAGTGTTCAAGAAATGTGTAGGTGTGGCACTGAGGCTTAGTGGACATAGTGGTGATGGGCTGATGGTTGGAGTTGATGACCTTAGAGGTCTTTTCCAACCTTAATGATTCTATGAGCACAGCTCCACAGTCTGCGTGTGTGCCCTTCCCCTCCCTGGCTCGGGCACTCTGCACGGCATGCAAATATCTCTGTGCTACAGTGAACATAAATGTACTGATACACGTTACGCATCCTGCTGTGATTTCGATGAGGACCCACATAAAAGTGTTTTTCTCTTCCTTATAAGAATGCAATTTGTAGCAGCATATGCAGTCATTTTTCCCTTCTTCATTTCTGTTTTAATTCTTATGAACATGTTCATAAATTCCCTCTGACAAAATAAGTTTCTAACACCAATTTTAGGTTAGTGCTACACAAGAAAAGTGGAAAGAATTGAAGACGGTTGTCACCTTTTACTTTTCTCTACTGCCCTCACAGTTGATTTCATAGCTAAAGATGTATAAAGCGCGGAGGGAAATCCCGTGGCACCGCTGCAGCCCCAATTCCCTCCTCGCCGACCCTCCCTCAGCCGCGGAGCGCCCCGCAGGGCCCCAGCCCGCACTCCGGACCCCACCAGCGCCCCGGGCCCCACCCCCGGGCCTGAGCCGAGGCCGCGCTGGNCCGCGGCCATGCGGCTCGTCCCCTGCGCCGCGCTGCTGCTGCTCGGCCTCGGCCTCAGCCCCCGTGAGTAGCGGCCGCGGGGGGCGGGCGGGGTTCTCATGTCCGTGCCCCAGGCGCGGGGGCTGCGCTGTCCCCAGGCTTCTGCCCGGCATCGCGCGGCCCCGGCGCCACAAAGTTGGGTGTCGCGTGTTGGGGTTGATTCAGTTCCCTCCTTCCATGCAGGATCTGAGCCTGCACGGCTCCGTCGCTGCTTTTTCTAGAGAAGATGTGACAGAGCCGGGATTTAGGATGTGTAGTGTTGTCTTGGTTTTGAAGTAGATAAAACAATTAAACAAGGACAAAACAAGGAGCATTCCGTTCCGTTGGGGTGGCTGTTATGCACGAGGGAAGAATGATGTGCGTGCCCCAGTCCTCCTGACCCGGTGCCCACCTCTGGGTTCCTCCCTGCCTGTGCCGTCCCGCCGTGGGCACGGTGCCCGAGCCAGGCGGTGCGGCATGGCGTGGTGCGGGCAGGCTCCATCCCACAGCCGAGTGGTGAGGGGCAGCCCAGGAGGTCACGGAGTGGTGCTGTGCGGGGCTGGGCCAGGGGCAACGCTTCGTGTCCATCCTCAGGGCACAGTCCCTGTGGTTCTTGGTGGCTTCGGGGTAGCGTTGGCTTTGCCTCAGCGCAGGCGGTGCTGTGGGGTGATGCTGCCCCGCACTGCGATGGGATGTCCTTGGTAGTGACCAGCTCGGGTACGTGCACAGCTTCTTGTTATCTTGAGCCTGGTCCCGGTGGCAGGAGAGCAGGTTGGGGTGGTGACGGCCATGGGCGCGGGTAAAATGAAAGATGTAGGTTGCTCTGAAAGTAATGCCTCCTATTGAATCCCATGGAAACTACAAGCTATAAAACTCGGCTATACAACGCTGGAAACTACAAGCTATATACTCGGCTATAAAATGCTGTTTTTTCCAACACAGTCACCACCATTAGCTTTGCATTTTCACCAGTGATGAGCAAGAGCCTGCATGCTGTGCTTGTAAACATCTGCATGGAACATGGCTTTACCTTCACGTCACTGCCACCACTGCTGAAATGCACCACCACTGCCTCACTGTGCTCACAGCAACGTTCAGCAAGCATTGGTAAATGTCAGTGGGTGCCATTTTTTCCTCATGGAGGAATTTGGTTCCACACCTTTGCTCCATCCACACTCCCATGTCAGACACCATTTGGTCCGAGTGCCCCTCTGCTGCCATCTGTCACACAGCAACAAAATGGAACAGAATATTGGTGGGAAGGTTCAACCTCTGCTGCCATACCACCAACATTTCCCTCTGAGGTTGTGGGCCAACATAATAAAATGGGAGGCATTACTTTCGGATCAGCCCTTGCGCAGAGCTGTGCTGCCAGAACAGCAGCTTCTGAGGGCCGAGATGCCCCACACTGCGTCACAGCTTTACAAAGTGAAGGTGCAAAGAGGTTGGTACAAAAATTAACTTTAATACAATAATGATACTGCACACAAAGTTTTCTTTCTGTTTTTCTGATACTTTTTTGTAACAGATGCTTACTTTTTATTTTACATACGCTTTTCTTTTCCTGGTGAGCAGCTTACTCGCAGAGTGTGTACCGCCTTGCTGGGCTCTGGCCTCCTGTCTCAGTGACGGGCTGGCATCCTGTGACACAGGACTGCCCGGCCTGGCTGCACCACGTTGCTTCCTGCCTGTGTGTGTAGTTTAACCCTCCAGGGGCAGGGCTGGGCTCGCCTGGTTGGGGCAGTCTGATGCAGTCCTTCCTTCTGAATTTGTTGTGTAGACTCCGCTGTAACTGCTGAGAGAAGCTGTGCCCTCCTAAGGGTCACTCCAGAGCATCCACTGAGGTACTCCTGCAGGGTGAGCCGGGCAGACCCCCAGGAGTTGCTGCTCCTCAGCAGGCGTGGATGCGGGTGATCAAACAGCAGCTGCGTGTGGGTCAGTCTCTGATGCACGTGGTTCAGATCGAGTTCCTTAACACAGTGCATTGAAACGGTTGGACTAGATGATCTTGTAGGTCCTTTCCAACCTAATGTTTCTATGATTCTATGATTCTATGAAAAACAGATTTCAGGTTCAGGCTTGCATTTTCAGTTTGTCTATAAACAATGAAATTACACTTTGCTCTGTCCTCTGCTATTTTTTCTAATTGTTTCTGGATCTTTGTGCCCACTTGTTCAGCAGCTTCCAGAAGCTGAGGTTTGTGCTGGTTTCAGCAGGAGACAGCGTGCTTCGCTCGTGGACGCTGCACGAGGAAGCGTGATGCCCAGCGAACGCTTTGGCTTACAAAATGTGGAAGTGACAGCAGGTTTGCCCTCACTGCAGTTAAGATTTGGGGGCAAAGTGGTTATTTCAGTATAGTGCTGTTCTTGTGCTCTGCTGGAAAGTTTATTTCTTCGTGTCAGGTCAGTGGAAGAAACATTTACCAAAATATTATGGTTTAGGAAAATCCTTCCCAGGGTTATACAGAATCCAGCTGGCTCCGTGACCTCCTACAGAGGGAGGAGGGTCGGTGCTGCATGCAGGGATCCCACCCCCTGCTCGCTCAGGTGGCAGCAGCATCTCCTGCCAGCCCGCCTGCACAGAGCTGTGCTGAGGCAGCAGCGGTGCCTCCAGACCTGAGGCCGAGCGCAGCGTTTTGCATGCGGTGCGTCTCTGCGCTTCGCTTAAATGCTTGGGCGGCAGCAAAAGGTGCGTTTGTTTTTCAGCCTCAAACTGTCTGAGGCTGAGAATCAGGGCTTTGATCCCTGCTGCTTCTGTAAGCATCTGCGTAATGCTCTGCGTGCTTTCCTTTGCAAGGCTGTGAGATGGATTTCACAACACTAAGGCATGACAGCCTGTCCAAATCGCTGCAGAGATGATCCTGCCTGCCTGTCCCAGACTGCAGCAATAGCCTTCTGCCTAGCTCGAGACTGCTTCGAAAACAGGTCCCCAAAACCCTTCTTGAGCCAAAGAGAAGAGAAATATGGACCTTCTGGACAGCAGGGTTTGGGATTTACAGTATCACTTGGTTCATGTCGCAGTGGGTTTACAGCCAGGGGTTTGTTCCTGTTAGAATCTCCAGAATTTGAGTTTCTTCTGCTCCTGCTGGGAGGAAGGAGCATCCCGGTGGCGGAGTCTGCCAGGGGCCACTGGGTTCCTGTTGGTGCTCTGACCACTCCAGCACCGTGATTTGTACCATTTCGGTTGCTCAGGGGTTGCTGTGCAAGCGGGGATCCTCCCAATAGACTGTGCACCGTCCCTCCCTGCTTCGTTGTTCTTGTATTTAACAAAAGCAGAACAACTCGGAGATGAAGCTCACCTACCAACCTGCTCTGCGTCAGATTTGAGAAGAGAAGGTTCCCAGGCACGATTTGGACGACTTTTGGAATGTTTACGAAATGAATGTGTGAAGCTGTGCTTAGAAAAAATGTGAATCGTATTCTGGCATCTTTCTGCAGCACGAGGTTGAGTTAGGCTGGGTACAAAGGCTGTGGATCCTCAGAAACGTGCTCCTCTTCTCTGTGAGCATGGGAGTGGGCAGTCTGAGCCCTGCCTGGTGCTGGGAGCCCACTGAGCTGTGCCACCGTTGGTGCGTGGGTCCCCTGCCTGCCAGGCTTCGTCTGCAGGGAGCAGCAGTGCAGGGTGCACCTGAGCTGGACACTGTGGATCTCTGGTGTTAAGGGTTCACAGGAGTTATCTGCTGTGTTGGTTTTTGCAGGATACAGCAAAATTAAATCCATTTAGAATTTTGTCCTGTTTATTTTCAACACTTAGATCTATCTCCGTGTCTGAACACCACTCCTGGAAGCTGCCTTCCAGCCATAAAGCTGGAAGAGCTGGACTGATTGTGCCCTTTTGGGACTTTATTTATCCAAATTGTCTCAGGCTTATGAGTTCTTATGCATTAGACCAACAGAACCTCGGAGAGGCCCTGGAAGTGCATGCTGTGTGCTGTGCGGTGGCACCTCAGGAAGCACGCCTGCCTGCAGACACGCCTGGCAGCTGTGTTGGTAGCTGCACCTCTTCCTGGCCTCGAAGAGCGGAAAGCACAGAGCTGTCTGACAGAAAGGCTGCTTATCCCCTTTCCCTCTCCTCTGTATCTGGAGCTTTGGTGCATTGTTGAAATTAGGCATTTCCTTGGTTCTGTTCTGTTTCATGGTGAAGAATGAACACAGAGATTGTTTTTTCTCCTCTGGATCACAGTGGGAACAAGCATCAGCAGATTTTCTCCACCCAAGATTTCTCGCCCCAGCACTGCAGCTGATCCTGTGGCCCAGAGAGTGTTGGCCCTGCTCATGCACAGAGCCTTCCTTGCTGCTGCTACGTAGCAGGGTGTGCTGCTTCTCCCTTCGCAGCAACCCAGGGCGTCCTTCCCATTGCCCTGGCTAAAGCCTCCTGGTCTTCCCGGTGTGATGTACACGTCTTGGATCCCTAAGCCGCAGTTTGAGGATAGAGAACATTTGGAAAGGGTGGTGGTTTCAGATTTTCTCACCTGTCCACTGCCACACATTCCAGCATGCCATACACTTACACAGTACCCTGTATTAAGATGTCTTTGTACACTGGAGCAACTGCTTGTGAGCCAAAGCAAGGAACTTAAAAATTTCAATGTTTGTTTAGGAAATATAATCATAAGTATATCTTGTGAGCTGGATGAGATCCTGATCCTCTCTGACTTCCATCTCCCCCTCCAGGGAGCCCATTCCACTGGTTGAGCAGAGACCATCGCGTGTTGTCATTTGTATTTACAAGCTTTACCAGTCTAAGATCTTTGTTGACTGAGGTTCTTTAAATACTAAGAAAATGCCTTATTTCTGAGACACTTAGTTCAGGTCATTTCCTTGCCAGTAACAGAATATTGTCTTAAGTGATCAAAACTGACCGCTGCTGGGCAAAGGCAGAGTCCAGAGCTGCTGCTCCTGCAGGGTGTGAGGCTGTGTGTTCTGTGTGGCTGTGTTTACAGCTCACTGCTTGGGCACAGGACCAGGCCTGAGTGCAGGCTCATCAGGCCTCAGTCGGTCCTAACGGCGTGGTGATATTACACTGGAGATGTGGTCGGTCTCTACCCCACTCCTAACGTTACTGGCACTCGCTGGATGCACCAGCATGCTGTTAGTGCCAAACTGAGCAGTGCAGCTTTTCAGTGGAGTTTATTATCTCACCATGCTGTGCATGTAGGGACAGAGCAAGTGCTCATCTGCCTGCAAAGGCCTCGCAGACTTCAGAGGAAAAGATTTACATGAGATGTTCTCTCCCTTCTGCCATAGATGATGTGGATCATATGTAATTCCTGAAGGAAGGTGCCTGACTTTCTACCTCTTGCTTCTTTCAGTCTCATTACATCTCAAGGAAGAAGAGAACGTGGGATGGTGATGCTGGGGAAGATAAAACCGAGGGTGGGAAGGAGTTCCAGTTGATGTGATGGTTGGGTAGTGCGACTGTTGTCATTTCTGATGTGCTGCGAGCAGGCTGTGGTGGTACCGAGCTTCGTATTGTTGTTACCTAACTCCTGCCCACACAGCATCACGTAGATGCCCAAAGCGAGTGACAGCTGCTGTACTAACTTCTTTGTTCTCTTCATGGTAATAAAGCACTTAAACTAAACTATGGTTTTTTTTGTTTGTTTGTTTGTTTTTTTTAGTTGGAAATGCCTTTGAAACGGAGAACATCACCAGCACAGCCCTTAATGTGACTTCACACCCCACGGTGCAAGGTAATACTCTTGGCACTTCTTCTGCGTTTCAGTAGCACTGAGAAAAGCAGTACATATTACTGTGTGCCTTAAACTGCCCGGTGATGGTTTACCTTCTACCTGCTCATGAGCAGCTGTGGGGCAGGATGGAGGTACTCTGACTGTCACGTTGATTTCAGGACAACTAAAGATGTTTAAGAGAAACTGATGAACAGCAGAAAACAAGTCAGTTCTTGTGCCCTTAGGTACCCTGGAGCAACAGGATGTTGCTCCTCACCAGGGAGGTGTAGTACAATGGGAAAATGTTATGTGTCCAACTAGAAATAGCTGCCAACATCGATTTACAATTAAAAAGAGAACTAAGTAAAAAGTCTGCCAGGCTGTTGGTTTCAGTGCAGTTGAGAAAAAGGCAAGGCAGTTGTTCATTTGATTATTTTTAATACCAAAATGGATTCCAGGTCCACTGTGCATGAGCTCGTTGCTGAAGCATGTGTTCATTTCAGTGTGATCTCGTTTTGACTGCATTAAGGCGCACACCTTTAAGCGCTGCATGGTGTTTAAGCCACACATGCAGAAGGGATTTTCCCTGAGTCATTTTTACTCTGTATACCTTTGCTCATCTCATTTTCTGGCCAAGAACTGGGATGAATGCTCTTTGGTACTCTGAACTTTGGAACTCTGGGATGAATGCTCTTTGAACTGATACTCTGCTCACTGACTCACTTTGTCGTTGCACTAATTGCATCACTGACTCACACCCAAATTCCAAGCAATGTGCGTGGCTCCTTTTTGCCCGTGTGAGCATGCAGTGCACATCCAGATGTGTTCCCAAGGTTGCTAAAGCAAGAACTCAGAACCTGAGGAAAACCCGAAGTTGTGTAGCTCCACCATTGGGCCAGTGTGTGAAAGGTTTAGCCCTACCAGGCATATCCCTGGCTCATACACAAAAATCGGCGTATCCAAGGAAGAATGTATTTGTAATTGTAAAATCATAGAATGTTTCTCAAAGGCAATTACATTGGTAACTTAATATCCCAGGTATCTCAGTGTAAAAGTTGTGGTTTTAGTACTCAACATGGGCTATTTGGCTATGATTATGCTTCAAAAAAAAAAAAAAGTCATTCTCTTTTTTTTTTCCCTCTCCACCTCTCTCTTTGGTAATCATACATATATTGCATTGGTTCTTAAACCAGAGCTTGCTCATAACCTGTGCAATTGCAAGGAGGGTTGACCAAACTGCTCTAGAGTAGACTCGTTCAGTGTTAAGAACAGCAAATCCCTTCTGCTGATCAGCAAGATCAGCTGCTTGGTGCTGCTGTTCTTATCGTCTCTGATGTTACGCACTTTGTTTTGCAGTCATGATGAAAAGCAGTAGAGCTGCTGCTAGGTTTGCAACACTAGCAATGTGGGAGGGTGCTGTAGGAGAGCTGCTGTTTCAGAGGAAAGAGCAATTGCAGAACAGGCATCAGCAACAGCACAGAACTGGAGGGAGGATGTATGGGCAGTGGCTCTTTCAAGAGTGGGAGTTTCAGAGCAACCCAGTAGATCATTGCTAGGCAGAAGAGACCATTAGCCTTTAAGAAATGTTGAAGAGAGATACAGCAATGATGACACTGAGGAAACTAAAGTAGCATGAGTAGGAAGGGGAGAAAGAGAACTGGAAAACTAGAAGTGAAAGAAAAGAGGAAAGGACAAAAATGGTAAGACTGAAAGAGAATTTGTATTTTAAAGTCTTTGGAAATAGGTGTGTTCACAGGAACCTTATGGTGTAGAGACAGCGTAAGCCCACAGAAAGCTTCACAGGGTAACAGTCCATCCCTGCTTGACACAAGTACAATTTGTTCCTAGTATGAGCCCAGTTTGTAATAGAGATGCTGCAAACTGGGGGAAAAAAAAAAAGAAAAAAAAGAGTGGGGGATAGGAAATTGAACTGAAATAGAGGAATAAAAACTAGAAAAACACAAAGCCTGAGTAGGTTAAGAGTCACTGGCAACATGGTTGATACAACAGCTGGATTAGAGCATAACATGGAAATGGACAAGAGCAAAGAGAAAGAGGTGTGAAGAATTCAGGTGCAGAACATTTGAGCGCTGCTGTGCATACAGCGTAGGTATGTTTGTGCTGCACTGAAATCTATAACCATTTTGCAGAAAGTTTAAACCATGTGGGTTGAGATGGAATGCTCTCTGCTCTATTTCCACTTGAAGCCTGAAACATGGAGTATTGTGATGTTGGTACTTCATTATTCATTTTCGTTTTTAACTTAATATATTTCTTTTCTTCTTTTTTCCTTGAAGAGAATAGCAGTTCATCCAATTTCTCTACAGTACCATCCACACAACCTGCATCAGGTACGTATCTGTTCATCTGCCCGTTATTATGAACTTGGAAGCTAGCTGCAAAGCTACCCCCAAACCAAATTGTAAAGAAATATCCATCAGAAGTGGTTATTTGAGAAAGACATTATCTTTTTAGGAGACTGAGAGGCAACGTAGAATAATACTAAAACAAAGTTGCGGTAATTTTTGAGTTTAGGTTGCGTGCTTCATGGGTAGAACCAATGACATTTGCAGTGCAATAGAAGAACAGGAATCAAAAAATAAAGCTTCAGGAAATTACTTGAAGGAACTGGGTCTATTTTAATGTTTGCTCTTTGTTTCTCCTTCCATTTTCATGGAATAAAGCTGAATATGTTGTGTAAACAGTGCATATCTGTTTAATGATATTTCACAGTAAATAGTGTAATGAAGGCATCGGGGGTTGAGTTTCAAGAGGTAGACTGTTTCGTTTTAGGCAAGGCTCGTAGCACCTTACACAATGGAAACTACTCTTTCTAAAGCTCAAAGCACAAAACATTGGAGTTCAAGTGAGACATGAGCAGCAGATCTGGAACAATCTGTCACAGTTATTTTTGCATTGTTCTAGCATCTTACCTTTATACCTTGGCAAAAAACTGTAGGTAAAAATGGTTTCTCGAGGCAGTACTTGCAGGGCAGTACTTTGCAGTTGTGATGCTCCAACATAACTAACGTGTTTACAAAACACATCTTTGTAGAAAGAGGAAACATCTTAGTTAGATCAGCTGGTAGCGTTTGAAAGCAGGTTTTTAACCTGAGACACAAACAAGCAGTCTATCCACTTGGATTTGCAGCTTTTCAACCTTTGGCTATGTTAATGTGAGATTATTTTAAAAAAATATATTAAGGAAATGATTTTCTGAAAGAGCTTGTGCAGGCATATTTAACCACATCGGCAAAGACTGGGCAAGAGTTAACGTCATGCAGTTATTCGGTCTGTGATACACAGATTAAAGATTGTATTTAGGAGAAGAAAAACTAGTTGTGTGTGTGAATTGTGCCCCCTTTGTGCCAAAAGCCATGTGAAAGCAGGGCAGAAGCGTTGTGCCTACCCTAAGATACCTTGTGTATTTGTGGAGTCCTGTGCTGATCACAAGTCCCATCTAAGTCGCTGCATTTCCAGCACGGCTCTCACTTTGTGCCTCTGCGGTCTGCAGGTACCCTGAGCTACCCTGATTTGCTTGCAGTTCCATTCAGAATAAAACACTCATCACGGCAGAAAAAACTCTTTGCAAAGACCTTTGGATAGCAAGGAAGTAGTGCAGCTTCTCATTCCATTGCCTGCAGTGTGCACCAGTTTAAGCATGCTGAACTTGGAAGGAGAGAGATTTTTGTAATCCCCTTGTTGCCTTAGGGCCCTCCCCGTGTGCAGAGTCACTGTAAAACCCAGGTGTTTAATCCACCCTGTGCTCCAGCCCTGACTGTGGGCTTCTTGCAGAGGTCTGAGTTTTGCTGTAAGAAGTGGCCTGAGCCCTGCACACAGGACCAGCCTAACAGATAGCCATGCAAGAGTGAAAATCTCATTCTGTAGGAAGATAATTTCCTGTGAGAAAAAGAGATGTTATTTTATGAAGAGCATTCAATAATAATTATTTTGTATGTTAGCACAATGCTTGTGCAGTTTGAGAGGTTAGTTATACAAAGTATTGCATGGTGCTAAGAATTGTCATCACACTGTATGTGTAGTTTGGATGGATGTAAGATAGCTATTCTTAAAGTGCAGGTAGTTTACAAAATAAAACAAGTCTCAAAAATTTTCATAAACCTGAACTGTACTACTGGCATGCATCCTTTTTATATAGGAAAATTAACTCATGCAGTCTGGGGTTATTTAGTGTGATATTCAGTGGAAACCAGCTGGTCTTTGGGGGGAAAAGTATTTAGGGAAGTAAAAGATAAAAGGACAGATGTTCCTAGCAAATGTTCTTTCATCTTAACTCTGTTGGTAAAATAGTATGAGTAAGATTTTTTCAAAGAACAGATTGGTGTCCAATTCATGTCAAATTTCCCACACGCCTCTGAAAGCCTCCCACTGATGTTCTGGAGTGGCTGGCACTAAACACATCATGAAAGAAAAGTCTGTAGAAGATTAACCAGATTTAACTTAAATGTGAGAGTTACATTACCAGGTGCTGTAATCTTATAAAGTAGGAAAAAAGGATCCCTGATAAGACAGAAGTGGGGAGAAGGTAACATGCAGATTTGCTGAAATTCTTCATGATAACTGCTTGGATATTTCTTTTATGCTGGCTCATGTTTTCTTTAGGGTCATTTAATGCCCGCAAAGTACCATCTTTGTATGGTATCCTTTAATAGTGATACACCTGGACCCATTAGCCGTTGCATTGCTCAGAGCCATGAGCCAGTTTGACGCTCAGAAATGGTGATTCGAAAACAAAATTACAAAAATAAGAAAAACAAAACCCTGTGATTGGTTGACAGTTGCATTCAGATTTGCCTTTTTTCGCAGCTGATAGCTTTTCACATTCAGAATATATTTGCTAGATGTGATTTCATCTCGTATGACTGTAGGTGATTTCCATATAGACTTGTGTATCTTCCTTATTTCCCGCAATGAGGAACCATTTGATATTTGTAGAATGTTGTATATTTGGGGAGTTTGCCTGCCAGTATTAAAATGTGCCCTGAACTTTATCTGATGTATCTTACACATGCTTCATAGAGGAACTGAATTTCCTAATTGTAACAAGGTAAGCACATAAGTGTGGTACTCCATCTGTTCCATTGCAATGAATGCTTATTTCAAGGTGTTTCCTAGAGTTAGGGCAAAGTAAGGGGATAACATTGAAAATGAGGAAGTTACATAGCATTTACTGTGGGGAGTGTATTGGGCTGTTTCAGTAGTTTCAATGTTAATTGTCTCAGAAAAGTGGCTTGTAGGCCTCTTACTTTCTGAATGCTTACGTTGTCTTAGTGTCTGCGTTTTTTTTTTTTTTGTTTTGTTTTTTAAGTTTTTGGTGTTCATTCTGTATTGGAAGCAGTGATACCTGAGTCTTATCAGGGACATCGTTCCGTGTGTGGCTTCTTGCGTTTTAGACCACACCTACAGGAAGAACATTCTTCAGAAGCAATTCAGATGCTGTTCAAAAAAGCAGAAACTGAGTATCAGGTTTACCATGAAATTGAGATGATACTACCTTGTATTCAGTTGTCCTAGTTGTAGAGAATGTCAAGAAAACATAAGTACATTTGAATCCCCATAATGAAAAGCTTTTGTGGTGTCTAAAAATGAATCCAGATTGTGTGGAATTATAGGAATTATACAGCAGTAGACAGTGCAAAGAGTTTTTTCACTATAAAATTCTTTAATACATAAAATGTATTTGCCTCATATTGTCTGCTTAGGTTTCAGTTGCATAAGAGGCTCACATTTCTTGTTAGTTCTTTAGAAAAATAAGTAATTATTCTTGAGATTATTCTAGCTAGCTGCCTTCTCTGAAGGCTCTAAATATTTTACTGTAAATATCAATCTCCTCTGTTGTTATTCTTGCATTTTGCCTCCTGGTGCTCTTATTCTGAACAGTTTGTTGCTGCTTTAAGCGAGGAGGGAAGAGGAAGTGTTAGGTAAGAGCAAAATAAAAGTTAAAGATGTTGGATATCAACCAAACTTGTGAAACAGCATTCCAGCCTTCTGTTTTAACCTTGGCAAGGTGATCTGCTGCTAAATAAATGGTACAAGATAGCGGACTTAATTTAGTTGAACTTTGACTATATGTGGAAAACCTTTTGAACATTAAGTTTAACATACTTAAGTTAAAATACATTCAGCCTTAGTGAAATCAGTCTGCCATTCAAAGCAAATTAAAGATTTAAACATTACTAAAATGTGGAGATGTGGTGTTTTCCTGAAAAATCTGTAAAATACCTGAAAAGTTGGAAAACTACTCTTGGTTCTGAATTTTATCACATTTTAAAATATTCTAAGTGAGGAATGATTTTATGGAATTCAATAGTGTTACCAAAAGATTTGATACTTTTAACAGTTGCCGGATATTAACCAGGTTTTATCTACAGCCTTTCCTTAAAGCTGTTCCTTGAGCCCTAGAACTCAGGGGTTAGGTCTTTCCAAAGGAAGAGCACAGGGTATAAGTTTGTGTGCAGACCTGGATAGAATATCCATGCAATGATTTTTTTCATTGTTACTCTGTCATTCTGTGTGGGTATGACAAATGCTATGTTATTCAATGAGTATGTGGTCAATTATTTTTACACATTTTTGAGGGGTGTCAAAAATGAACCTTTCCCAGGTACGCCCACCAACACCAGCCAGCCTACCAGCAGCAGCCAGCCTGCCAACACCACTGTGTCTGCCACCACGACTCCTCAGCCCACAGAGACCAACCAGACAAGTTCAACTACAGCTTCGTCAGTCACATCGCCACAACTCAATATTACGGTGACCACTTCTAAGATTTCTTTCACGTCTGTTACGGGTGAGTTCACACTTCCACATGTCGACACGTTGTACAATTCTAGAACTGTTGGTTTTACAGTAGTGTAGTAAAGAGAATATATTTGCATGCTGAAAAGCAAGAGCAAGTTTTATGTAGCTGGCCACGGTAATGTTCCTCTGAGTACTCCACATACTTAGTAAGGCTTCACTTAACCTGAGTGACCTGAAATATTTCAGAAAAAAATTAAAATGCAAGTAGTCTGAACTGGCAGCCACCAGTAAGGAGATTAATGATGTTAGTAGAAAGCCTTTTAATCATGAGACTTGGCACTAGGTTTTTGAGTGCAACTTGAGTCTTTCTTCCATTCTCCCTTCTACAGTTCATGCAAACAAATATCTACTACTTCCTTATTCGCAGCTGTCCTGTGGCTCTAGAAGTGGCTGATTTGGTGGGGAAACTGAGATCTGTTAGCCGCGTCTGTAGAAATATATTGAATTTTATCCCCAGGTGAATAGGGCATGACTGAGTGGTTCGCACTTCATGTAGAAGTTGTCAGATACAGTTTCACAGTACTCTTGAGTTCAAAAACAGTAACTGGAGAGTTCAGCTTTCCCTTGCAAGTGAAACGTTATTTGTTAGGTCAGCAGAACATGTAGCTGGCTATGTAACTCTCCTTGTGGCAAGTAAAAACAGAGACAGGCACGAACTGGGGCTTTTTGCGGTGGATAGAACCAGTTTTCACATGGGAACTACTAGGTTTTATCTAAGATCATATCTATGTCAATATTTGATCTTTGGGGGAAGCTTGTGATGAGCTGCAGAGCTGAACTAAATCTAGGTGCTTTTACCCATGAGGCATGCTAAAACAACCAACAACCCACATCAAGGGAAGTGTGGCCAGCAGGTTGAGGGAGGTGATTCTGCCCCTCTACTCTGCTCTCGTGAGACCTCACCTGGAGTGCTGTGTCCAGTTCTGGGGCCCCCAACACAAGAAGGATGTGGTGCTGTTGGAGCGGATCCAGAGGAGGGCCAGGAAGATGCTTAGAGGGCTGGAGCACCTCCCCTACGAGGACAGGCTGAGAGAGTTAGGACTCTTCAGCCTGGAGAAGAGAAGGCTGAGGGGGGACTGGAGCCCCTCCCCTACGAGGACAGGCTGAGAGAGTTAGGACTCTTCAGCCTGGAGAAGAGAAGGCTGAGGGGGGACCTGGTAGCAGCCTTCCAGTACCTGAAGGGGCCTACAGGAAAGCTGGGGAGGGATTTCTTACAAAGACATGTAGCAATAGGACGAGGAGTAATGGCTATAAACTGGAAGAGGGCAGATTTAGACTAGATATAAGGAAGAAATTCTTCACTGTGAGGGTGGTGAGGCACTGGAACAGGTTGCCCAGAGAAGTTGTGGATGCCCCCATCCCTGGAAGTGTTCAAGGCCACGCTGGATGGGGCTTTGGGCAACCTGGTCTAGTGGGAGGTGTCCTTGCCCATGGCAGGGGAGTTGGAGCAGGATGATCTCTAAGGTGCCTTCCAGCCCAAACCATTCTGTGATTCTCGAAACTCATCACCACCCTGTTGGTGGTACGTGACTCCCATCACTTAACTGTGCTGACTGCCTTGGTGGATGTTGGACTGACCCAGTATGTTCATCTGACTAAAAGCAGCTTCCTTTTCAGCTGGAAAATTTCAAGCCAAGTTTAAATTGGAGGGTCTGAAAAACACAAGAACTGGTATAAGGCAGGAGCAGAATGTGTGGAAGAAGGAGAGAATGGAGGAAAACAGGCAGGGGAAAAAGGGAGTTGGAGAGAAGTGGCAATCAGTCTTTCAGTGAGAGAAAGCAGATGGATCAGCTGCTCCCATGTCACCAGAATGTGAGACTTAAAAAAAGGTTTCTGTGTACTGGGCTAGTATCCTGACAGTTGATCTATGTTAAAGTTGTCCAGTTGTCTTTAGATGACGTGTCAGTCATCTGGGGAGGGCAGGATACAAAGGAGTCCCTTGAAACAAAACATGTAAAAAGTACCTTTTGTTTTCTTCTTTCAGCCACATCGAAATCTGAGACTGTTGTAGCCAAAGCCTCCAGATTTGACGTGGGCAGTTTTGTAGGTGGCATTGTGCTGACACTTTGCGTCCTAGTTGTTCTCTACATTGGGTGCAAAACGTACCACTCCAGAAGAGGCATTCAGTACAGAACCATGTGAGTTTCAGAAGGGTCATCGCTGGTCAATTTATGACTTTCTTGTGGGGAATGAATAGAATAAACTCTAATAAATGTACATTACAATAATAAGATTAAGATATTTAACTGTGATATTTTCTTTCATCCCTGCAGCTACTCCTCTTTATTTTTATGCCTCTTTTCTGTTATTTTTTCTGTGATCTATTATATAATTATTATTTCTTAATAGACCTTTGTCTGTCAGCTATTCCAGATTAATTCACTGTGGTTTTACTGGTGTTCTTTCTTCATTTTCTGGTTTGTTCAGTTTTTCTTCCCTCACCATTCTCCATCACAAGACTCATTTCTTCTTCCCTCGTCCGTATGGTGATTGAGACTCATGGATGATGGTGTCTTATTTACAATCAACTTTGTAAAAGAATTATTTCACAGCTAGGGTGCCTTGTAGATCCTTGCCCTGCTCTGTGTGATATGTACATTCTCGTGGCTGGGCATTTGCTTAGATGAAGCCTGATGCCAGAAGTATTTCTTACATATGCATGTATTCATGCTTTTGTCCTAATTTGCAAGCACTGTAAATACTCCTGCCATCTTCTGTTCTCTTTATGCACTGATTGTTTACAACAATATTTGTGAGGTGTTTGCTGCATTTGCTAGGCTTCTGATTCTTCTGACGCTTTCTCCTAGACTTACTTGTCTGTTCACTCTTTGCCCTCTTTTTCTCTCCCATACAGCGTTCGCTTCTGAGAGCAAAGCATATTCACAATTCTGACTTCATATTGTATCTCACTGCTTTTGGAATGAATGCTAAAATTTTCATTGAACCTTATTAGCCTGTAGTGATTAAGGAAAATTACCTGCTGTTTAGCTTACTGTTCAGCTGCAGAACTATCTCATTTGCCATTTATACACAGCTTTACTCTGTTTTCCTCCAGGCTTGCCTCCTTGTCACAGGCTTAGCTTATGAACTGGAAATTCTTAAAACTAGGTTGCTTTTCCTGTTCAGTACCATCCATCCCAGCTGAAGAAGATTGTTTTAGCTGGGGTGATGCCCTCAGACCCTTTGGAATGTTAGTGTTCAGGCCTTATACTTTCTGTCCATCTTTGACTCCTGCTGGCTGGGTGGGGGATGCAACAAGTCCCCGCTGCACCTGCTCACCCACAGTAGTGTTTGTACAGATGTTGTAGAAGTCAGTCAACAGTATCTTTAAAACAAAGGAACTTGTAGCCGAGCTTGTAAGCTGTCCTTGATGAGCTGTTACTACTGGGTATAGGTACAATTGATTAAAAATGCCTGGGGAACAGCTGATCTAGAAGTATTTACTGGAATGAGATAGGGAAGTCACAATGTTAATGTGGCAGTAAAGATTGCGAAGCGTTGACAAAATGAAGTTCTGTTAGCTTCAGGCTTGGCTCAGAGAGGCCTGAAACTCCCAGGCTAATGTGTATTTGGCCCGAAACAGGATGGCCTTTGTTTGTGGAATAACCTGCCTAGCAGCAGCTAGCTGGCTGTCTCTTATGCTGACTGAGGATTGAACAGCAGAACATTAATTACTGTGTGTGTTTCTATTACAGCGATGAACATGATGCCATCATTTAAAGAGACTTCAGGGAAGACAGTGTTGGAAACCCATCCTATCTATCACAGCTGTTTTAACGTCTGGAAAAATTCATTTCATAAAGATGATCACAGTCTCTAAGGCTGTTTGTGAGTATGATCTGCAAAATGTTGAGAATCTCCTCAGCGTCCTGAATTATTATTATTAATTTTTTTTTTTACTTTTTAATAAGAACAGGAGGAACTCTGCACTTCTAGAGAGAATATTTTCTTTTTTCAGTATCTGTAAGCAAATTTCAAGAAACACACATATTAAGTTGTTTGAAGGTAGACACACAAGGCTCTGAAATAGCTAATTACTATCACTGTAGATCATGTCATTATAATTCTTGTTAACTGTTTCTCACGTGTCCCCATAAATACAGTGTGTTCCATAATGGGTATCCTAGGGTAAACAGGATAGACTACCTTTCAGACCAAGAATAAGTTTTTGCAAGTAACATTTTTTTCAAGTTTTTTGTATTAAATTGTATTTATTTTGAAGTTTGATGTGGACTTTAGTTTGGAAATCTGAGGATTTGAACAATTCAGTAGTTTTTTGTTAGGATAGTAAAGGGAAATGGTTTGCTGACTGTGCAGGTGAAAGGAATAATTTAAACTTGAGTCATTAGCTCACCAGCGACCTGTAGAGACTTTCTGTAGGACATAGAATGAAACTTGCTGCAGGAACTGTGGACAGACTGGAGATATCCATCCACAACCCCTTTTTCTAAATGGGTCCTTATAAATGAGGAAAAAAAAAAAGAGACTATGCAATCCATAGCTACATTTTCATAGCATGTCCTAATGTTCTGCTGAAGATAAACTCAAAATTGTCCCCACCATGAATATGAAAATTCTTGCTAAAATTGTATTTTAAGTTGAATGTAGCAATTGCTTCACTTGTTTGTTTTTTTTAAGGGGAAGCTGCATGCAGTGTTTTAGCAGCATTTGATAAGCATTGAAAGTTACACAGAAATGGGAAATCTGTAGGATATCATTTTAGAAGAATATAATCTGCATTTTTGTAACTACTTGCTGAACTTGGTACTGCTTCACCCATGTACAGCAGCCTGGTCAAAATTCTACTGAAGGCAACAGGGCATCTCCTAGAAAGCCTTTGGTCCACTGGCCACGTGCCAGGAAGATGGCTGATGCTGCTTCCGTGCTACTTCTGTGCTTACACTGAGGTAACTTTGCTGCCTTCAGCAGATAGGCTCCTGATTTACACTGGTGTAGGGAAAAGTAGAATGAGAATCAGGAAACACTTCTCTGTAGCACCAAGAAATTGTTCAGTTCTTTTCAGGCTCCGTTCGTAGACCTCTCCGTGGTGAGCAGGGTCGGTGTGGAGGGACGTGGCTGTCCTGGTGGCAGGTCACAAGGGACTGCGTGCAGGTCTGCAGGGGCACAGCGTCAGGGGAAGAACTACAGCTCTGGCACAGATCTATTATTTTGTTGAACAATAGTTTATTCTTAGACGTGCACTTTCTTGCAATATTAAAATGGGTGGGTGGATTTTCTTTTCCTTTTTCATATGGAGTAATAAAGCCTTTGTCTGAGGCACAAATAAGTCCAGCGAATCATGATTTGTAAGAAGCACCAGCCACACACTTGAGATGGGATTTGTATGCCTGTTTTGTTTTTTATTGTGATACAGGGGAGGGTTATTAACCTGAAGTAATTTCTCGTTTTGTTTTCTTGTGTGTTTTTTCTTTTTTTTCCTTAATTGCCTTGCTTGTTGCAATTTTTTATTTTTTTTTTATCTTGAACAGTTTGAAAATGATTGTTACATAGCACTGCAATTCTTTACTTTGTAGAAATTAAGAGAACTGAGTGCAACTCCGTTAGTGGGATTGCCTCACCTCTGTTGTGCAGATGAATAAATGAAGCGGAATCTTTGGAGTTGCTGTATCTGTTTCAGTTGGGTTTTTATTTTATTTAACATTCTTATAAGTCCTTCAACCACGTCCACAACCATAACGCTTAGTTAAGCGTTCACTCTATATATTTTGGGATGATAGAATACCAGCACCATGGCACTTTTGCCCATCTCAGTCATTTGCAGTATACAAGGTATAATTACGTGCAGTTGGCATATTTCAGTTGTTCCTGAACTAAGCTAGGGTTTATTTATATGATAAAAATTATTCAACTGTTCGCAGTCCATTTGCTGGACAGGATGCTGTAGCTGTTGTTTTTTAATAGTGCTGGTGCCTGGGCAATGCCACTCAGTTCTCTCTTTATTAGGAGTCCCTCTGGTGACGAGTCAGAGAACTGCACTGACTGTGCCTGGTCTGAGACCCTCGCCAGCAGTCAGCTGATCTCAGCTCTTTCACACAACCCAGACACTCACTTTTAATTATTAAAATTCACATTTTTGTACTTCCATATTAAAAATTATTTTGTTTACTAATGCAATTTTGGGAAGTTAGCCACTAACCGCAGGGCATGGCCACCTCTGGTCACAGATCCTGAATGTTACTTTTGACCTTCCTAAGTAATAAAAAATGAAATAATAATAATTACTAATAATAGCAATAAAAAAAGTCTTAGGACTTCAGCGTCCTACCTTCCTCCCACAGGTCTGTTCTTTTTATGCAGTGCTCCCTTTGCCTTTTCAGTTTAGTTTTTTGGGGCCCTGTATCAAAGGTTTCACAGCAGTCCAGAAATACTGGAATTTAAAAAAAAAAAAAAAGTATTATCAGAGTAACATGATCTTGCTTTAAAAGTAACTTGCACATTGTCCCTTTAAACCTGCTTTCATACCATTCCTTTTTGTTCAGAGACTGTTAAAGCTCTTAGATACTCGTGCCACTCTCCTTTTGCCCTGAAGATCATTCTTAACATGCTTTATTGAAAAAGATAGAAGCAAGAAAATGACAAATTCTTACAAATCAAGTATTGCCAAGAGCAAAATAAGTAGAATATCATCAAAGGCTGAAAATTGCATAGATGACTCAAGAGATTAAGAATTTAGTTGTGATACGGAAGCAGATAGGAATCAAAACAGACCTCTGCAGGATATAAACATGTTCTGTAGACAACGCTCAGCTATTTGGCTCTGTGGAACAGGGACAGCAGCCTTAAGGACAGGAAAGTCAAATGAATTCAGGAATCTGCAAGGAGTTACACAAAGAGTACAGACACAGGGACTACTCCTTCCTTCTGTTCATCGTACAGTGTCTAAGCTTTGGTTTGCATTAGAATTCTGTGTTTGCTTCACTGTAAAGCACTTTGGAGACACAAAGTGCTTTACACACTTTGGCACGATGATTGTTCTTCGATGTCAGTGGTATGTCATTGCTGTACTTGAAAATGTCAAATCCAGTAACTGAAAACTAAAAGAATTAAAGGGACTAGGTTCTGGTGGCTCTTTCTGGCACATCCTTTTAGAAGACCGAGGGGGTCTCACTCTGATACTCAAAAGAATTTCTCTGTTGTTCTGACATCACCCACAGAAAGTTTAAAGCAGCTTGGAAACCATGGCGTTGCACCTGGCCAGCACTGACGTGAAGGATGCTTCTAAAGAGTTGTTAGAAGAAAAGTTAGAGAAGTCAGTTTTCTTGACAGGGTTCATAATAAAAGAAAAGCAACAAGTGTTTACAAATGAGATGCTTTCCTATTATTGTTGTTGCATATTTGATAGCCTTTTGTGGACTTCATTCTTCACTGACAGTTGAAGGTATCTTCCACTGGCCAAATCACAACCTGTGCTCCATAAGTATCCAGTATTTCTCATTTCTCTGTACGTGGAAGGAATAGAGCATCAGTAAGTCAAACTATGTAGCTCTGAAAGGAAGGGATCTTTCTTCTGAAGATGTCTATCCACTAACAGAAAGTATATGAACTCAGAAATTGTGTGGTTTTTAATATAAAAAATAATAAAAAAAAAAGTGAAGGTCACTGTAATATGCTCTGTCTTAGTTTCTAACAGAAGTTACGTTTCTCATTGTGTCTAGTATGAAGCTTTGTTTTAGCCTCAGAAGAGAAACAAAACTGCTAACATCCTGGCAGTGTTNCCTTATCATGCAAACAACTTCATGCTATGTTGCAGCATGTTTTGAGCTGTTTTGAGCTGTTCAAAGGGAAAAAAAAACCTTACTTTTTCTCTTTTGAAAATAGCACAGCAGGATCTGCTGTTTAGAGGTCTGCTCTTCCTTGCACAGGATTTATACAATCCCCCAGAGCCCTGGCTCAGCAGGTCCTAAGCCAGGAAAGGTCAGTGAGGGAGCTGGGCTGCGTTCTCTGTAACTGAGGACTGGAGATTCTGTATTTTCTTAGGAATCCCTGTCTCCTTAGGAAGTTTCCTCCAGTAACTCCTGGAGGAAAAGTAACCAACAATTGTGTGGTAAGTAGTTCAACAAAGCAGAGAATGCCTCTTTTCCAGAATATATCTCCTGCCTGAATTCATAAACCTGAGGTGGGTCACAGGACTAGCAAGAAAGCTGAAGATGCACGTTTGGTCCATCTGCTACATTAAACGTGGGACTGCATGCCCAGGCTCGCTGCACTGCAGTTGCCACAACACAGTGTTAAAGGCAGATGAACAGTTTATAATTCCACATGGCTCTCCTTTTCTGATGTCCTGTGAGGGTAGGCTGAAAGATTGCATACAGCCAAGTGCTGACAAGGTCTTGCTATGGCATTACTAAACAACCACTAACAGTCACAAGCAGCAGCAATACAGAGATCTTTTCTAGAGTGTGCTAATGGTGTTCCTAGGTATTTCATATATGGCCATTCATTTCAGCAGATAAGAGCAGTGCTCTGTTACAACGCCTGCTGTCAGTCTTGATCATAGAACCACAGAATGGTTTGGGTTGGAAGGGACCTTAAAGTCCACCCGGTCCCAACCCCCTGCTGTGGGCAGGGCTGCCCCCCACCAGATCAGGCTGCCCAGGGCCCATCCAGCCTGGCCTTGAGCACCTCCAGGGATGGGGCACCCACAGCTCTCTGGACAGCTGTGCCAGAGCCTCACCACCCTCTCAGTAAAGAATTTCTTCCTAACACCTAACTTAAATCTCTGCTCTTTTAGTTTTAAAACATTATGTAAGAAGTTGGTCTCCCTCCGGTTTATGAGCTCCCCTCAAGTACTGGAAGGCTGCAGTGAGGTCTCCCTGGAGCCTTCTCTTCTCCAGGCTGAACAAGCCCAGCTCCCTCAGCCTTTCTTCATAAGAGAGGTGCTCCAGCCCTCTGAGCGTTTTTGTGGTCCTCCTCAGGACCCGCTCCAGCAGCCCCACATCCTTGTGCTGGAGGCCCCAGGCCTGGACGCAGTGCTCCAGGTTGGGCCTCGCGAGGGCAGAGCAGAGGGGGAGCAGTGACACCAGTGAGTGCTGCGGGGCCAGCAGTGCTGCTGGGGGGCCGGAGTGGAAGGGCTGCTCATGGCTGGGAGACCTGCATAGCAGTCATGGGGTGTGCGCCGCATCGGCACTGCCAGAATGTCAACAGCTCTTGACCTTTCTCAGCCAAAGCTCTGGAAAATGCTTTCAGAGAAGGAGATAGATGGACACAGGATGAAGTGTGAACACAGCAGGTTCACAACAAACCACGTGATCCTCTCCAAACATTACTGAACGCTATGCAGACTGCCTTCTCTACAGCTGAACATTTTCCTAGGGCTCTGTTTGCAAAGTGCTGCAGACTGATTTCATACAGCTTTCTTGGAACAGCACTGAGGAGCGTGTTACTGCTCAGCTGCACAGCGTTACCAAGCAGGGCAACTGCAGCCATCACAGCAAAGAGCAGCAGAAAGCTGTAACCTAGATTGGCCTTCCTGCCAAAACTGGGTCAAGGAACTTCAGCCAGTGGTTTCTAAACCAAGTCCCCCCACTTCTCGGAAAGCCGCCCGGGTGCCTAGATGCAGACAGCCAGTGCTGCTCTGAAAATTAAAGGAAATACCTGTAAAGTTGGACAGAAGTACAGCTGAAGAATCCTCTATACTGCAAGGTCTGTATGAGAATTCACACTAAAAAGTAGGCAAAGATGACCCACTCCCCAAGACAGCAAAGCAAGACTGCTTCAAAAACTATACCTCCAGTATTACTTCAAAGGCACTCTGGCTTAGAAGGTACTGCTTGGAGATGTAGGGCAAAGACAAACAAGAGTACTGAAGTGCATTTGTATCTTTTTTCACATGACTGCCCTCGCTGACATTTAGTGATTTACAGTACTTCTGATGGAAACACCCAGAATCTGCTAACAAATCAGTCTGTCACGTCATTACATCAAACAAAAGGACTTTTTTTGCCCTTTTTAGCAAGCTAGCCGTTAAGGAAATAGTCACTTTGATTCAGTGCTGTGGCAGCAGTTTTGCTAGAAACACAGCACACTGCTCATCCCACGCTGGAACTCGGGACAGATCTCCCCAGAGGGCAGGGGGCTGCGCCAGGAGACCCAGCGGTTTCCCTTACAGACTCAGACAAGGGACTGCTGTTGAACTACAGTTCAGATGTACAACAGGATGTATACAAATGCCACACACATAACATCTTTATGCGTGAATGGGAATTTACTTGCTAGTGATGAGCATCACCCCACTTGCTCTACCACTAAGCAACCATTTCACTGGTTAAGTCACAGCAACCAGGCAGAAGTTGCACAGCCTGCACAAGTTCTGAAGCACAGACCTTGCTCCCTTCATACATAAGGAGTGCTTTCTACAAAAGACGTGCATACACATGAGCCATATATGCAGCGATGGGAGCCAGTCACATATACATACCTTGCAAACATCACCATCTTGAAACTTGAGAAACAGCATCCTCACATCCTACTACAGCAAGGGTCACTGACCTACTGTTACACACCTCTTACTGCTGGCAGGTCTGAAGGCTGAGAAGCCTGCACGTGGACATTAACCAGGACTTGGAAAGACTGATTTCACAACGTCTGACAAATTGGCAGTGCTGCAGGATTTGATGCCGTTATCCCAGCAGTATTCTTCTCCTACCATTTGATGTTAAGTCCTTGAAAAATATCCAAGAATACTTTTTCCCCTGTAGGGGGAAGTATCTTCTATGCAAGTCTAGGAGCACAGAGCAGAAAACGGTAAAGAGCCAACCATTAGGGAAACAGGAGGCACTGGATTATCACTTAAAAAGCAGGCCCCAAGCCTTCAAAGGAGGCTGGAAGGTCATACTGTTCAGCTGCACAGTCACTGTCAACTTTTAAATACAGAAAAGTAGCTTTTACATTTTAATCTTCAGCATAAAGGTTATACTGCTGCACAGTTCATTTCATCTTCAAAGTCCTGAGAACCATTCCTGGCCACAATTTCTATTGTTTGAAAAACCAAGACAGAAGGAAGTAGTTGATGCTATTTCTCTTATTAAAGTAACTAACTAACAATAAAAGTCTGAATCCCCTGCTCTGGCAGAGTGAATCAGCAGCGCACAGTAACAAAAAAGCCCAAACTTCTGATAGGAAAATAATTTAGTCCTGCAGCCTACAGAGAAAAGCCAACAATGGGGACAGAATAAACAAGCACTCATTTGCTAAGTAGAAATATTTTAATTCAGTCTTCATATAAACTATTAATACACATAACAAATGTCTAGACACAAAAGTTTAAAAGTTCTCACTGTTCCTACAACATTTAGCCTCTTTTCTCCCCGATATCTACAAGAAAGCCAAAACAGAATGAGAACAGAGGCCGAAGTTTACCATTAGCGAACATCCATCTTAACTACTTCCTTGCATCCTGCACTGGCTTTACACAGCAGGGTTTTGCAGGCAGGGGGGCCTCTGTGAGAAGAGAGCCCAGGCTAACCCAGCCACTTCCAGCACAGACTCACTGCTGGCCAGAACTGATCCAAGGACCAACACTGGCTGCCCTTCTAAAAGCAGATTTAAGAAAGGATTTAAAAAAAA
>WBMW01001745.1:912752-1033329 GCA_013396635.1 Penelope pileata
AAAAAAAAAACCCTCTGGGTCACAGCAGCTGGGAGAGATACAAGTGAAAAAATGAGTGAAACAGCCCTGCAGCCACGATGGTCAGTGCAGGAGGAGGGCAGGAGGTGCTCCTGGCACCAGAGCCGCAGCCTATGGTAGGGGCCATAGTACTGAGTCCATGGGAAGGACCCACACTGGAACAGGTGAGAAGTATGAGGAGGAAGGAGCAGCAGACAGTGTTTACAAGCTGCCTAAAAACCCCATTCCAGGCAGGGAGGAGGTAGAAGAGTTAGGCGAAGCTGAGCCTGAGTAGGGGTATAGGTGGAGGGGAAAAAGGTGGCATGTTTGCTTTTGAGTTCTCACTATCCTACTGACCGTCAATAAATTAAATGTATCATCTCCCAGTCAAGTCTACACTTCCCATGACAGTGATTTTTGAGCAATCTTTATCTTGACCTTTGACCTCTTTAGCTCTTCGTTCTTATTTTCTTGCCGCACTTGGCTGGGTGCCCTCTCATTCCTTAGCAAAGGTTGGCCCACCACACAGTCACAAGGAAGAAACCTCTTGCAAAGAGTTACACCAAGCTCCATTTTAGAAACCTGACTAGAGAGGCTTTGTTTTTTATTATTCAAACAGATAATACTAATACAGCTGCTCTCCTTAGAAAGGAAAGCTACAGAAACATCTTAGTATTGAGTTAGTTTTATAAATAGAGATCTTCTTTGGCAAGGAAGACCCAGTATATTCATTATGTTGATATACTTCACTGTTACACAACTGTGTTAGGTAGCTGATTAATCATCTTCTGTAACACAATTTTCCATTCTGAAGACACTGCTGGCTTGAACATCCATGCCCAGCAGATGACAGGAACAAAGATATTTTGCAAGTTTCCCTTCCTTACGAAAGAAATGTACGAACTGTACCCTTTATTGTTCCCCTGCAAATAGGGCATTTTCTAAGGGATGGTGCACATTCTTTGCATACCACTAAGTGACCACATGGAATAAAAACAATGGAAACTTCTCTGTCCATGCAAACTTTACACGTTCTCTCCTCTTGCAGTCTTCTTAGTTGTTCTTCCATAGGTAAACCTGGAAGAAAATATCGAACCTTTTAAGAAGCCTGAATGTATGTGCATTTTGCTTAGAGTGAAATGGAATGTGACTGCTTTCTATTTCCTTATCTGTATTCACTAAATATAAATGACAGTGCAAAAATAAGTACACTTCCCAGAGCTGGCGTGCAAGGAACCAACTAGTCTGTACTTTCCATTTGTGTGACAACAAACAGCTCAGGGATTGGAGACCAGCTCTAGCTCTTGAGCCTTTTGTGTACATTTCAGCATACGCTGTGCTCTTCATGTTTGGACATTAGAAGCACAGAACACAGTGATGGCTGGAAGTGAGCTATATTCAGACTTGTATGCTTTGCTGCAGTCTATTAACATATTGAATTTCATAAACATCTCAACTACAGGACTGAGAATCAGAACAAACAAACTCATGCCTGATGAATTTACCTATCCAGCTGTTGGCCAAGCTAGATCTCAGAACAGCTATAACCCACTTTGGACAAGTAGAAATCATGATACCTGCTGTGAAATGCTAACCTATCATTCACTGCCCAGTCTCTACCAAATGCCTGAATTGCAGTTTGCACCAGGCTCAAATGCAAATTCTGAAGCTCCAGAAAGCTCTACCTCCTAGTGCAGAAGTATCCTGTATAGCTTAGTGCAGACAGACTGGCTTGCAAGTTTGCACACGGACTCAACTTTCAGATAAACGCATCTTACTAAAGTGAATCAGTGAGAGGGTGCAGAATAAAACCCATTTCTTAACAAGTTACTCTTTTTAGGATGTTAGCTATGTGTCCCACAATACACTTCAAAGTAAGAAAGCAGAATTTGAGATACCTGACACATCTTCTGTGGGAACATACTTCATGCTCTTCTCCACTAAAATAAGAGGAAAAAGAACATCCAAGTCATTTCACTAGTCTATATTCCAACAGTATCTGAATTTTATCTTTAGATTGCCAAGACAGCTTTGATTAGACTCCGATAAACTGACAATCCAAAAAAAAAAAAAACACATACCAAATAAATCTTTGTACAGTACAGGGTCACAGTCTCTCAGACAGTTCCTGAATATGCTGGCTGCTGCATTGCCTTTCACTAGAACTGTATCTATCAGCTCCCTTGCTTGCAGCGGTGTCTGAGTCTTCTGTTTAATGACATCATGCTCAGGCTCTGTTATCACTTTAGCTGACAGTAAACTCCCAAGGATTGGAAGCACACATGTTAAACGCTGGAATAAAGCCATCCGATTCTTCCGGATTAAGGACAAATCATCTAGAATATAAAGAGGATTGGAAGTTTGTTAGGAATACAGTGTTCCAAGGTGCTTTATTGTTTAATAACTGATGCATTCTTTAAGCTCTACTTGAAATGTTCACTTACCACACATCATTAAAAAGATCTCAAAGTTTTATCAGTATTCACCTATAGAACAGACATAAGAAATCCACATACAAGCAGTGCTGGAACTGAAGCCTTTTCATTAAGGAAGCCTCCTGCTCCTACTTCTAGATGAAATTGTTTCAGGGTATCTTGTCTCATTTCACACTAGCAAGAATCATCCTCTGCATAACACCAATGCTAACTGACTGAGAACTGATAGGCTGACATGTAGATACGATCAAGCTTTTCCAAGAGGCACCCAACAGAATTACATGCACGAAAACCAGAAGTACAGCACAACCAGGCTTGAGAATTTTTAAGTAGTCTATCACACACAATTTAAAAAAAAAAAAAAAAAAAAAGTATGTCATTCCCATGAAGATTCAATGGCTGAATCCATCTCTGCTTTTGTGACAAAATATGCAAGCAGGAAAGAAGCCATTCTAATACAGCTTACAATTGCTAAGCTTAATCTGCTTCACAGATTCTACAATAGCGGTAGTTTTTTGCTTCAAAAAAAATGTACATGGTCTAGAAACAATAGGCAATGTTAAAGGTGCAAATAAACATTAGCTGACCTACACAGTTGAGTCAGACAGAAAAGCTGACTTCACTTTGTGAATAAAAACAATTATGAAGATCAGATCAGAAAGCAGAACAATACAAACCACTTCTGTTTTCATTTTTATTCACGTCCTATGCATACCTGATGCCACTTCTTCAAACTGTCTCTCTTTCTCTTCTTCCCTCTTCTCATCTTCAGCAGTGAGCAGATCAGACACAAGATCATTAACAGTCTTGTAGTTTTCTTCGGTGGCCAGGATTTTACTTTGCACTGTCTGCTTTACTAGACGTCTGCTGAATCCCATCTCCAAGGCAGCTTTAACTACAGGCGTGTTCATCATGATTGCATCTTCCGAATGACTCTCTCCAGGTTCAAAATGAATAACTAATGGAAGAAAAAAGTCAGTGTTTAATGTAAAGAATACTCACACAACCCAAAAGTCATCACATTACCTACACACAATACCTAAACATTACAAAGTTAATAACTTAAATGGTTAAACGGGCTTTTTAGCCATTAGTTTTAAAAATTAAAAACAGTTACTTAGATTCAGTCCAACTGAATCCGTGATAAACTTTGATCCATGTCAGGTCTTCACTAAAACATATCTAGGATAATCCAGAAAAAGTACAGAGAGTCCTACTGTGTCTTAGGGGTTTTTTTGTGTGTGTTTATTTGCAGGGAGTTTTTTATACTTAATTATTTCTAATTTCAGCCTTAAGAAGTGTCTTGATAGTTGGAAACTCCAAATTCAGAGCATGTAGTACAAAGAATTGCTTTATTTCAGCTCTTGATCAACATTTTCCATTCAGTTTACTAAGCACCAGGCACATGGGACTGAGTCATTGTCCTCCACCAGCAAGAACTACAATATTATCTCCTACTCACCCCTCTGGCAGGGGTTTATGGCCACCATAACTGGAGTTCCACTCACAATGGAACTCAAAGACTCCACTTTTATCAGCTTGTCCTGCCGTTCCCCTGATCTCTGCTGCTCAGTTGACTATTTAACTAGCTACATGCCTAAAAATGGAGTTGCACAGCAACTGCTCCACCAAGCTCCAACCTCTAGAAGTAGGTCCTCTAACATTACATGGACAGCTATAATATTGCAGCTCTCAAGAAGATCTAAGAAATGCTAAACAAATTAGTTTTAGAGATCCAGTCATTAAATGTACAAAGTGAACTTGAAAAACAATCTTTTCATGTTATACTAATGTACGTACTTGGGGGATCAATGTTTTCATCTACAGGTGTATCAGAAGTTGACAAGAGCTGTGAAACACAATGAAATTGCATTAGTATCCAAGTATTGCTGTTCCCTCTACACACCCCTCCAGAACATTGGTCCCTCACTAGTCATGCTAAGGTCTTCAACTGAATGGCATCCATTAAGTATTTCACATGTGGTTACACAAGCCTGAATTTATACAACTACATAGCCAATATAAAGTTAGTGCTGACCACTTCTGTGAAGAATTCAGCTTATTCTTGTTAGAAGAATTACAGATAAAAACAACTCAGGTGTGAGGAGCAGCACAGACAATTGGAATTTTCTGTGACTGGTTTCTCAAATAGCAATGGCTGATTTGCATTATTCGCCAGAACTTGCATAATCAGAACTTCCCTCTCCTGACACAGAGGTTCAAAGGATCTCATTGCCTCATAATGAGTAGCAAAGGATTGTCTGTAAATGACTGAGTGTTGTAACACTGGAACTATTACTATAACATTATACCACCTACTTGATAATTTCTTATGATGCTCCTTCCGTGAGTAACCCTGTACAGGGTAAGTTCTAATACCTCAATCCCATTACCCATAGTTCAGCACTGACTTTGTTCTTTTGTGCTCGTACAGAGCATTTACCATGTTAGAAATCTGGTAGAAATATATATGGAAGTAAGGCAGGAGGTTCTGGACTCCCCAGAAGAACACAACACTATTCCACATTGACAAATGTTACAGAACAGTAAGGTTTACCTGTTCAAGAAGATGGGGAAACCTGGCTTGAATCTGACTTACAAACTCTCCTCCTTTCACACGAAGCAGATATTCACACCTGAAACAGTGGCAAAAGTGTAATAAATTGTACTTTCTGTTTCCCAATGGGAACAAAAAAAAAAAGAAAACAGAAGAATGAAACTATCTACAACAGCACAGTATCACTTGAATGAACGTTTCTCTTCCTTTTCTTAAGGTGAAGAGTTCTTTACCTGGAAGCTTGATATAGCCAAGTATCTGGTAACACTTTGATAAAGCTTCTCCATGATGTTCAGCAGCCAATAGGATTAGTTATATAAATGCAGCAGCTTTACATCTGCTACCACTTTTAGCCAAAATGGCACATCATGAGAAATGTTAACATGTCAGCTTTATTGCAAATGCAGTGATAAACTGTTTGCAACCACATCTTCTCATCATTCTTATCTCCTGCTCAAATCATTCAGAAGTTAACAAAATTCAACACCAGTATCAAAGCCAGATCCGCTTCAGGAGTTTAATCTCAAGTACATTTACTGACCAGCCATGACAGAAAGAAACAGAGGCATCACTTAATTCTACATGCATCCTGTAGTCCAACCGGAGCTGGAAAGTTGCCTGTGAAAGATTAGCTGGAGATCTGCAGTGTAGAGAGCTATTAGCAGCTTTGCCAAAATTAAGTGCAGCTATTTCTGTCATTAAGGGAGGTGGAGATTTCCACAGGCACAGGCAGCAATTGAGTATGTAGCTGCCATTTAATTATGGGGGATGTATTCAGAAGTTATGTCTCTATGGGAAAAGTGACAGATGTTCACAGTCACTGAAACCTTCACAATGCTTCCTATATGCAGGAGACTGAACTACATCTGCTGAAAGGCTCCTTCAGGAGCATTCAACATGTGCACAGAAGGAGACTCGAGTTCAAAGTTCTCTCCACCTCAATTCTCAGCAGTTTTTCTTCTCCTTAGCTTGCTGCTTTCTGACTGCTTCCCTTACCTAAGGTATGCTCATTAACAGTGCAGCATCACTTGCTAACAGTGATCTGGAGACGCACACAGTTTTTACGTTATGAACTGGAAAGTATTAATATCATGCTTAACGAAGTGTTTTAAGTTCACCTTAGCACTCTGGAGCTTTTACATGAAATATATCCAAATGATACCGTGAATTTGTACACCATATGGTAAAACCAAACACATTTGGTGCAGTACACAGTTGCCAAAGTTATTAAAAGTATTTGAACAGTAAGGATGCAAACCAATTATGATAAAGATTTTTCAAGTTACCTTGGAAACCACTTTGCATGCTCAATCCATGGATCATCTCCAGATTCCCAGCACCTTAGCCCACCATCACAGCAAAAACACTTGACATCATCGTTGCGGCCTTGAAAACACAAGGTGAAATATCTAGCAACCATCTGCACAAGTTACATTAAAGTAAATGTTGACACAGCAATATGAATGAGATCAGAGACGTTGGGTCTTCTTACCTACGTAGTAAAAGCCAGCATCTGCAAGCTGTTCAGGCTGAACCGGGATCCTAGTTGGCCAGTTTATGAATGTTTTAACACGGGCTTCATGGGTTTGCATGCTCACATTGGAAACGTTGAAACTTGGCTGATCACGAATGAAGTTTTCCACAAAAGGGCAGCTAGGAAAGTGTCTCCGATGCTCTGACATGGCATTATCTTTTGGTTCCCAGTTACTCAGCTGACCTCCACAGGTGAAACACGCAACTTTGTCTGCTGTCCCCAGGTAATAAAGTCCAGCCTTTGCCAGATCGGTGGGTGACAGAAACATGAGGGGCCATGTGTGGAAAGTGCGCAGTCTGGCTTCTTCTGTACTCATAGAAGGGTTGTAAAGCTGAGGTCTCAGGTGCGAGAGGTCTTCGACAGCCCTAGTAGTTATTGGGTCTTGAGGAAAACTGGAAAAAGAGCCACTGAAGTAGCCAACTTGTTCAAAGCTCGGAGAAAGCGTCATGGAATGCAGAGATGGTGAGAGGTTGCTCATGACCAGCGGTGAAAAGGCAGAACGAGTGGACAGTCCGAGGTTGTTAGCTGAAAGCATGTTCTGAACAAAACCACAGCTAGGATACAGCTGCTTATGCTTTTCCATAGCGTTATCTCCTGGCTGCCAGTTGTCCAACACTAAGCCACAACTGAAACACTTAACTTTATCGTGCACACCAGTGTAATAAAACCCAGCCCGGGCAAGACTTCGTTCTGACACCGGCACATTGAAAGGGAAAGTAGAAAACGTTGACATTCTGTAGAGCTCACAGGATAAGTCGTACTTCAGCTCCCCACACTGAGCACTCTGCTTCATCATGCTAGCCAGCAAAGGGCTGTTTTCCATTATGTTCATAATGGATTGTTGTAGGAAAAATGGGACAAGTCTTCCTCTGGGAGGTAGTTGTGTGCATTAAAGGCAATTCTGAGTAACCCCTGCCTGTACAGAAGCAAGAACCTGAAAATGAAATATTTGCATGCAACTTTGAATGCACGTATGATTAGAATTTACAAATGTTTAAAGTCCATTAATCATATGCATTTGTTAAACATGATTAGTGAACTTTAAACATTTGTCAAGGTTTTGTACTTCTGCCTTCACAATTGCTTTCAATGCAAAAGCTGATCCATCCCATTGGCAGATACAGAAAAGATGTCAAAAAGGACATTCCCTCGAACTACACACACCCCAGGTGCCTTTCTTGTGCTGTGTGTCTGGGAGAGCAGTACCAATGAGCCAGGCAGGCAGAGGTGGGGTCCTAAGGAGAAAGCCCCAGATGGGTTTATCAAAATCCTTTTGTCAATAAAGAAACTAAAACGATGGGGGGAGGGCAACTACAAGGACACCATCTTTTCCAGTTTAAAATGATGCCAAGCAATTTAAGAACCATTGCACCCTGGACAAAATTTTAGTTTTTAAGATCTCCTCAGGAAGCTCAAAAGAGCCCCTGAACTGACAGCACCGAACTGACCTAGCGTACCTGCTACTACTGAACTGCCAGAGATACCTTTGACTCCTGCATATTGCTGCGAGAACTGTTAAGATTTCAAAGTCAGTTTCTGCTCAACTCCACATCTACCAAGCTCAGCTATGAGATGTATTAAATCCCACACACCAGCTCTGACAGGGATGGGCTGTCTTAACCAACGAGCCTGGAACAGCCTCAGGCTCTTCTACCTCTAACAGCCAGCACAGAACAACCAGAGCATTTCAGCTTTAACCCGGTGCCTTAGTTACCAGTATGCAGCTATCACATTTACCATAAATAAATTGATTTGTTTTGGGGCATTCTAATACTTTACAGCAGCAAATTAAGTTTTCTCTGCATGCCATATTTATAAAGCAAACAGAATCCTCCAATTAAAGAAGAAGTTTAGCCCTTAGTTTCTTTATTTGTGCACAGAACTACCTCCCAGAGTCCAGACTTAAGTCCCTTCTAAGGTGCCTACGCCTCCATGCTGACAGCGACTGCTCCCAGGAAGAAACTGTAAATATCTGTAACTTCAGCCAACGCAGCTGGGCGGAACAAAGCCTGTGAGGAAGAAGAGGAACGTTTCAAGCTACGCGCAGTGACGCGGGCGCAGCGCTAAGATGGCAGCGCTCAGCGCGGGGCAGGAACCGCCTCCCCGCAGCGCCGCGCGGAGCGGACCTCGCACAGCTGCCGCGCTCCGCACACGCGCAAACCCGCCCGGCCCCGGGCAGAGTCGGCAGCTCCGGGCCGGGCAGAGCCGAACCCCGCGGGGGAAGCGGCGCAACGCAGCGTTCCCATAGCTGCTTACGCCGCGGCACCCGACCTTACGTAGCGTCCCCTCCCGGCACCACCTCACACCCGCAGCGCAAGCCCCGAGGCCCCAGCCCCTGCCAGGCCTCCCCCCGCTCCCCTCGCTCACCCCCGGCCTCTGCTAGGTGCCCACGGCGGGCGGCCGCGCCCGACCGCGCTCTATAAGCGCCGCGCGCAGAGGGCGGAGGAGCGCTGCCCCCGCGCCGCCCTCTGCGCCGGGAAACTCCCAGTGGGGGCGCTGCTCTCGGAAAGCCCCGGCGCATGCGCGGCGCCAGGAGCGGGCGAGTGGCGATGCGCTGCGCTTCTGGCGCTGCCCGGGGGCGGCGGGTGGCTCTCAGCGCTCCTCTGCCTCCTCACGGCGCCCTGCGGCGGGCGGGGGAGGGCTCCTTCGTGGGCCGAGCGGGCCCCTGGGCCGCAGCTTTGTCCCCGCTGCCCTCTCGCTCGCTCCAGGAGCGGGGCTGCGACCCGGCCGCCGCCAGTTCCGCGGGGACGTTCGGTGCTTTCCTGGCGGCCCGGGAAATCCCCGGCACAGTGCTTCCCCGCGGCGCGGGGGTTTCCAGGCCGCTCCCGCGCGGGGACCCGGCCCCGGAGGCTCCTCGGGGCTGAGGGGAAGGGGCTCGCTGCGGCCCTGCTGGGTTTCACCTCTCCTGCTGACAGCGGGGTCAGACACAGCTGCTGTGCAGCATTCCCCCATATATGCTGTGCGGGGGGAGCACTGGGACTGGTGGTACCTCAGGCACCGAAAGTCACAGGGGAAGGACGGGAGGAAGGCAAAACCGAATACAAATTCCCACCAAAGTCTATCAGTGCATAGAGAAATCTGCAAAACTTCCACAGTGGGTAGCAGAGCACTGACCAGAGCCCAGAATATCCCAGCCAGGTCGTGGTATGAGGTTTCCTACAAAGAAAAGCCCCCCTCTGCCCTGTGTGTGAGCACCCTGCTGTCATCCTGTCACTGCACAACTGAGAACTGGAGCACAGACATTCAGCAACACAGCTGAAGAGTACGCTATGACACTGCTGGGTAATTTTTTGTGACTGTTCCGGTAAGGTGAATGTGCACCAGACTCATCTCTTTTCTAAGTCGGGGTTTCCTGTCATGTGTGGTGATGTTCCTCAGTGGTATGTCCGATTTCCGTGGAGCTGCAGCAGGGCAGGACTGTAACACCCTTTCATTTCACTTAACTCTATAGAGGTAGAAGGGCTGCTTGTTTCAGCAGTTGCTCAGAAAAGCCCTTTAAAAGTTCAAAATTGTTACCAGATCCCCAACGTGCCATTTTAAGGAAGCTTTTGGCATTCAGAAGAGAACACTATTGCTTCAAAAACCAAGCTAGCTCTGGAGGTGCCATATCTGAAGAAGGACAGGTTGTGGGGTTTTGAGTCTGTTGGGCATGGGGAACTCCATAAGGAGCGCTGCTCTGTATATATGTGCATGTATGGCTTAAATTGCTGCTGCCAAAAATCTGCTTTCGTGGAGCAGGCCAGGGATGCTCCTGGCTTCAGCACTTCAGGCAGGCGTCCCCAGATAGCTACACTGCATCTGTTGCTATCCATTCCAGGAGGCTTCTTGACTCTTAACCTCACACATTTCTCCCAAAGCTAAATAATTCAGTGTTCCTCCTTAACTCCCTCCATCCTGCAGATTCCTGCCTGTGCCACCCCAGCCACATCCCTGCCCTTTGCCCCTCCATACCCTTTGGCCTCCTCCCAGTCCCACAATAGAAACTGCCCTTTCCTCCCCTCCCAGGCCAGCAGGTCCAGGCTGTCCCTTTCTGCTGAGCGTGCCTCATGTTGCAATAAAAAAGGGAGGGGGAGGAATGAAAAAGCAGGCTAAAATGCATTTTGCAGCAGAAAAGAGGCACAGTTGCCCTGAGGTGCCAGCCTCGTCCTGCTTGCTTTGTCTCTTGAAGGAAGAGCAGCAGCAGCTCCCCTTGTTGTCCTTTCCCAGCAATTCCTCTGCTTTTCCAAGAGAGGTGAGGGAACTTTCCCTGCCTCCGCAATGATGGATTGTCCTTTCCCCAGGGGAGGTGAGATCAGAGATAACAAAAGGTTTCTTCTTTGGACTAGAATTCCTGAGGAGTGATGCATTATCAGCAGCATCCTGAGTCTGGCTTTGTCATGGGGTGAGGTAACTCCAAAGGCGGGGAGAGGGGCGCAGTACTGCTTCAATCCCACACAAGCCAACAGCAGCAGGCTTGGGCTTTCCTTGTCAGCCTGTAGCACGGCACAGTGGGGCTGTCCCTTTCACCAGCTGCATCAAACTGTGAAGATCAAAGTTGACTTCAGAGACAGTAGGACTGGTAAACAAGATGCTCTACTCTGCAGATTCTTTGCTCTGGAGAAGAGGACGGAAGGCTGGTAAAACTCCCCTCAACCAGAGGGACCTTTACTCTCGTAGCAAGTCCCGTGTACTCACAGAGGTCACAGTGCTAATAAAAGTGTGACTGCCACATCACTAGTGCTTGCGAAAATAAACCTAATGACAGTGTTGACTGAAATAGCGAAGGTGATACAGCCGGTTCCTGGAGGTGGAACACAGTGACCCTGCAGCGTGTGTGCAGTAAGAATGCCAGCAACGTGTAGGATAGACAGCCCAAGGATTTGATGCAATTGCACATCCAGAAATCTTCCCCAGGAGGCCTGATGGATGTGAGTTTCTTCATGCTGTGATCCCTCTCTGATCCCTTCTCCAGTTTACTGTCTTTCTCAGCAGTAAGACATCTCCCTTTAATGGTGCCTCTATCGCACACCCCTAAACCTCTCTGAAGGGGACACGGTGAAAAGGCACTGTGCTTTGTCTTTCTATTGATACTGCTTCTCTCTCCATTCAATTATAGAGGAAATACCATTAACTGGTTTTTCACCGCTGTAAGTGATTATCTCACTTGGATGTCAGCTTTACCAATACCCACTCTGGATATAGAATCACAGAATCACAGAGTGGCTTGGACTGGGCGTTGGCTTTAAAGCCCATTCCAACCCCCTGCTGTGGGCAGGGACACCACCCACGAGATAGGGCTGCCCAGAGCCCCGTCCAACCTGGCCTTCAAGGTAGACAGTCCCCTCCCTCTCCCTGCTGCGTCCTCTCTGTTCATTTGGCCTTCCAGGCTGCACCCACACACTGCTGGCTCATGTCCAGCTTTTCATCAACCAGGATCCCCAAGTCCTTCTCAGCAGGAGAAGAATCAAGTAGCTCACAAAGCAAGCAGCATAGGAAGCCAGTGCCAAGCAGCATGCATCTGAAAGTACCCCTTGACCACCTTGCAGAAAGTGAAGAAAGCCACAATAACAAGAGTCACTGAGAGCTAGACCATCGGGTTAGCATAAACCTTCCCCATGAACACTGCACATGCTCCTGTTGCCCCATCTGTAGGCCGTGACCATCTCTGTGTCTTCAGGGCACCCACCACTGCCACAGCTGGGGCTTGTGCTGGGGTCAGGATGAGCCCAGCTGGGGGTGGGTGCCACAGGAGCCTGCTGAGAGGAGGCTGGCACGGCCCTTGGGGGGGTGGAAGCAGGAGTAGCTGGGGAAGTTGCTGCAGGAGCAGCACTGGGCTGTCTGGTGGGAACCCCATCACTTGTACATGCAAATATCAACATTGATTTTAATCTCAGATGATCTCTGGAGATACAAGCAGCTCAAAGCAGCAAATTCATCACGTCTGTGTTGCTAAGGATGGAGTTACAACATAGACTGCAATTTCAGTTGTAGTGCTCTGGTCTTTAATTCTAGCCAAGAATGTACCTATAGTTGCTTTCATGTTTTAGGGAAAAACATTCAGTTAGGTGTAGAGAATTACTGCCTAGAACATCAAATGTATTACTTCAGCTGTATTTACAGCCTGCTTGGCTGTCAATATATAGGAACTACAGAAAGTATCTAAATGCCAAGGTGCTTTTAGGAGCAAGAAACAAACATTTCTCTAAGGGATCATGATCCTTCGTCAGAGAACCATGCAACCCAGCCAGGGAACAGACTCCTGTACCTACACTTCCACGAATTTAAACCCACCTATAAAACTTTCTGTTTTAAGAAGGCAAAAGTTACCAGCAGCTAGTGTCCACATTTTTCAGCTTCCAAAAGGTATCAGATGCCACTGTGCAGTGTGTTCTAGCAGCTGTGCTAATGCTACTTATTTTAAATTTAGAATCAGTAGACTTCTCAGTTCCCTGGTAGCATCAACCCCTTTCCAGAAGTAAAGAGGTAAGTTTTGTCTGCTAAACTGATCTAAGGTGGCACTTAGTATACCAAAAGAAAATAGTGAGCAAATTCTCGTTGGAAGATGTGGCTTATCAGCCATGTGATGAGATAGGAAAAAAACAGATTTAAGGGTAATTTGGGAAAAGCCAGATTGAGACAGAATATTAACTCTAGATAAAGTCTCAGGGCCTATTTATTTTACAAGTGAAGCTAAATCCGAAGAGCAGAGTAGTTCTGACATCTTGTAGATGTGACATCAGACAAACTGTATTTTGATAATCTGTGTGAATGAAAACTGCTTCCCACTTCGCTCCGACTGAACACAGCAACAGGGCACCTACATCTAGACCAGCAGTAACTATTACTGTAATTTTTTAAATGGGACTGTGAACCACATTTCGGCATCTAGCAAAAAAAAAATAATATGTAAATATCACACAAAGGACAAATATCATATCTTGACAGTAGGGACATCATGACTCATTGTAATAACCTCAACTGTTTAAGCAAAAAGAACAAAAAAACCCCGAAGCACACAGCTTGCAGCTTCCACACTGAAGGTCGGTACATTCACCATCTGGAAAGTTTCTGCTAGCTTTGCAGCCAGACAGAGTTTTGTTTTGCACATCCTCCTACACAAAGGATCGCAAGTACAAATGTTAAAGTTTACCTAAATCTGTTGTGGGTTTTATTTTCTCACATTTAGTGCAAAGAAATTCTCCCATAAGCCGTAATTAGTTGCAAGAATATATCAAAACCATGCTGAATAATCGGAGGCTTTTAAATCAGTCAGCACTCTCTTTCATTGTTATTTACTAGGAAGATAAAAAATGAGTTGGAATGAGTTGCAGGAAAATCTTGGTAAATATCATGTTCATTTCCCTTTTTAGATTTGAGAAGCTGTTCACTTCTGCAAGTTTCATTTTCTGCTTCCAGGAAGACAATTTTGTTCTGCTGTTGGTATAATAAACATTACACTCAGCAGGAGAAAAGAACGGGAAAAATGCTAAAACAGAGATGACCAGACTGAAGTTATCCAAGTAACCTCAAGGTGGGAGAAAGGACCGTATACATCAAGAGAATCAAAAGGCTGCTGTTCAGCTGCATTGACTTTACACTCAGAGCTCCTCACCCTACTTCTTCCAAAGGTGCTATCTTTTTAGACAGCAAGTTGTCTACTTTGACTCAAAGTTACTTCCTGCCCTCATAGTAAGGAAATGTCTCTAGATCTTATTTCCTTCGTTTATTGCCCATCATCTCTCTGCAAGTTTTAGGTCTTCCTTAAGGCTTTTAATTATTTTTGGCTGAACTAACTATTGCTCTTCACATTCTTGAGTAGTGTCATGGTTTTGGCTGGGATAGAGTTAGTTTTCTTCATAGAGGCTTGTATGGTGCTGTGTTTTGGATTTAGGGTGAGAGCAATGTTGATATCACACCAATGTTTTAGTTGTTGCTGAGTAGTGCTGCGCAGAGCCGAGGATGTTTCAGCTTCTCGTGATGCCCTGCCAGTGAGGAGATAGGGGTGCAGAAAGAACTGGAAGGGGACAGACCCAGGACAGCTGACCCAAACTGGCCAAAGGGATGTCCCATACCGTATGGTGTCATGCTGAGCAATGGAAGCTGGAGTAAAGAAGAAGGAAGGGGGCAGTCATTGGGAGTGATGGAGCTTATCTTCCCAAGAAACTGCTACGTGTGATGAGCCCTGCTTTCCTCAAAGTGGCTGAACATCTGCCTACCAGTGGGAAGCAGCAAATGAATTTCTTGCTTTGCTCTGCTTGCATGCACAGCTTTTGCTCTACCGAGTAATCTGTCTTTATCTCAACCCATGGGTTCTCACACCTTTACCTTTCTGATCCTTTCCCCTCTCCCTCCTGGGCCGAGTGAGCTACCTGTTGGGTTACACCACAAGAGACTTTTTGGCGCCTGACACAGGGCACAAAGGATTCAAGATGATGACAGATTTGATTGAAGTGTGCAGTGTGTTAGACCAAGTTTATAGAAGTTACAGCTGTTTAGCTGCTAATTGACAGGCTCCTGTGCTCGCCACAGGGCTTGCTTGCCTTACTTAACTGCAGGTTAGAATCCAGTGCTTTTTAGTGCTTTTGCCCCTGCCATTTGCTCCACTCCTTATCATCTCTTGCTTTACTGTGCCTGGGAACATTCTGATAACAGCCATGGCCTGGAGCCAGGGCTGGCAGCTGGCCAGGACGTCACTGCTGCTCCTGTGCTGCTGTACTGGACAGAGATCTACAGACTGAACGCAAGCCAAGGGACTGTGACCTGTGACTACAAGTCCACGTGGGAGCACGTACACCCTGAAGTGTCTGTGGCCGTGGTAAGTCCAGTACAGAATATGTACACTCCAAAGTGTCTGTCGCCATGGAGAAATCCATGCTGCAGCAGGTACAGCTTGCCACGACCATGGATGAGGCCATGCTAGAATGCTTTGAAGTCTCTGTGAACATGAACAACTATTTTTAAGGATGAAGCACAAGAAGAGTAACATTTCGTAAAAAATCTGAGAAGCACCTTGAGAACTCAATAAGAACTGCAGCCACTTCCACTGAGCCAGACTGATGCGTTAGTTTCACAAAAACAAGGTCAAATAGTTTTATGTTTTTGTTGCTCTCTTTTTATAACGTTTTAATAAGAAATATTAAAAAATAAAATAAGTTTTGTTAGTTATATGCATTAACCATATTATATGTTTTATATGTGGCCCAAGACAGTTCTTCTTGACTCATTGCAGCCCAGGCAAGCCCGAAGGTTGGACACCCACACCCTATGGCCTGGTCCAAAAGGACGAGGGGTGGAGATTGCAATGGCAATGCCTTTAAACTGTTGGAGCTCATGATCTGAGTTGCAAGACTTTTGTACTTTCATGCTGCCCTGCCAGCAAGGAGCTGGGGGTGCACAAGGAGCTGGGAGGGGACAGAACCGGGACAGCTGACCCAAACTGGACAAAGAGACAGATATCCCGTAGCACGTGGTGTCATGCTCAGCAACAAAACCTGGATTAAAGAAGGAGGAAGGGGAGGATATTGGGGCTGAGTCATAGCTGTAACAGTGTACTGTTTAAAAGGAAGATGACATCAGGAAGTGTATCATCCATTCATAGGTTTCACGTCACTACAATGCAATGGGAATTCAGTAACTTCCAAAAATCAGCATTGGAAGAGGAACTTCAGGCTTATGTTCCCATGTGCAAAATAAAGCCCTAATCTGAGCTATGTGCCTGAGCTCAGTTCAGCAACGGGGAAGCGATCTGTGGTTGGAAACAACAAACAAGCAAGCAAACAGAAACACTCTTCACAAACCGAACAAGCCATAAATCAGCTCTGCAATCTACTTGAATAATGATGCACAAACATTTGTAGCAGACACGGGATCTGATGGCAGGAGTGGGGGCTGCTTGGGTTAATCCCGCTGACGAATGGTGGTGAAACTGCAGCTGAGAGAAGCTGGGTTTTTCCTTTTAGCAGTCTGCTGTGTAATCCTATGTTCTGTAAGAACATGTTGGGAAATAAAACCACTGTTATACTGAAAACCCTTTGTATTTTTTCCCTTTATTAACAGCATTGGGAAGATGCTGACTACAGAAACAAGGGAGCAAAGAAATGAAGAGAAAAAGAATCCCTTGAGCTTTACATTACATTTGTAATATACTCATGACAAAATATTGCAAGGAAAATCATAGTGAAAAGAGGAAGAAGGGTGATGAGCCTTTGACAAGGGGTTAAGCTAGGATTTTTCTGTTTGTGACTACAAACTGAATATGAACCTGCATACTAATACCCATTGGGTACACATAACAGGAGAGGGAAAAAAAAGAGAGACAGCAGTTGCTCACTGAGTGAATGTGAATTGCTGTTCAGTGAAAATGTTAGAAGAGTGAGTTGGAGGGGCTGGAGTTTGCCATCAAAATTTCACAAATTTGGTATTAAATCAGTTAAACAGCTGAAAAATTATTGGGGTAGAATGAGCAGATAGACACATTCTTATATGGAAAAAAAAAAAAAAAGAAAGAAAGAAAAAGAAGTAAAGAAATCTGCATAAACCAGATGCTGAAATCATGCTTAGCAACACACAGTAGCTGTTAGGCTGAACAGTCACGTTTTTTCCTAGTGGAGCAGGAAGGAGAATCACTCTGCTGCTGTGCTCATTCAGAAGGACCACCACAGACTCAGAAAACAAAGAGAACACGGACAGGGCTCAGTGTAGAAACCAGCAGTGTCTGCACTGACCTAAAATCCGTTTATCCCATTACCAGCTGGTACCAGATATCCCAGACAGCAGATAATCTGTTTATGCAATAAATCCTATCTTGACCCCTAATACCATGCGCTGGGCCTGCTGTCCTGCATTGTTACTCATTGTTACTCATGATAGTTCGAAAGGTCACTCAAGTTGTTATTTTTTGAACAAAGCTTTGTAGGAAAAACGTTTGTATCCTAATATAAACATTTTGGGGCCAGAAATTCAGGGTGGCAGCAGGAGCTGCTGTGTTCAGTACCCCACAGTGCCACAGAGAGGATGCAGCAGCCTTGGAGGGGCAAAGAGCCTTCTTATACTGTGCAGTAATTTTCAGCAAAGAGACCATTATCAGCTGGAAAAGTGCTGTCCTGAAGATCACTGGGATCACAGTAATGTTCTCCTGTCCTTCCATTATGTGAGATAGAAGAAACAAAATAAAACAGCCCATTGCTAACACACAGAAGCAATGAGAAAATATTTGCGCCAAAAAGGAAAGCTGGTAAAGTATGGTTGTACAGCATCTGCAAGAAGCCCCATGCTTTGAGGCTTTAAGATGCCATTATTTTACAAAATACTGGGACCATGAACAGTCATGAGATCGAATGGATCTTTCTTTGAGAATAAGACACACCTTTAAAAAAGACATGACCCCCAGATCTAAGATTCAAGGTGCTATCCTCTAAGCAAGCTTTGCTAATAGTGGAGATTAAACTACCTTCCAAGGGCTGGCAGAGAGGAGGTCCATGTGTCTCAATATCAGGCGTTTTGAATCCTTAAGCACACAGCATCATTTTCTAGCACTGCCTGCACACTGAGAAGTCCAAATGCAAGGGTCTGAATAAAGTGCCATCATCACTTAATACACACATAATACAATCAGTGTATTAATTGGCCCTCTTGCCAATGAACTTTCATCCCATCCCAAAGCTCTTCCCAGTACAGCTCTGAATGAATATAACTGTGAACATGGTTTGTGTCTGAGCTTTGTCAAACACGTGCTGTAGGTCTCCAGAGCACTGCCTCCTTCACTTGGACACTTGGTTATGAGCATAAAATGAGCTACTGTGAGAAAGTATCCAAAATTGAGCGGGTTGTCTTCCTGTGAAAGAATATATAACAATTTGGCATCTGCCCAAGTCTGAAGGGTTTTTTTTTTTCCATGGGTCTGCTTTTCTTACTTGGAAACAAGGGCAGTATTCATGCCTAGTCAGTTCATGGGGTTACTGCTTCTGAATTTGCATTTCCCGAAGCGCAGGAGTTGCTGTGCAAGATGCAGAGCGTTTCAGGCCTTAGCTCACTCCGTGTTGTGACAGAGATCTCCCTTCTGCTGGCTCCTACGGGATAATTCAAAAATTAGTTTATTTTGAAGTGAAACGTTGCGTGCACGTACTAAGTTGCTTAATTCTGAGTCCAGACATGTAGGCCTGTGGGCCAAGCCTTTGTAGATTGAACTACGTTTATACTGTGAATGCTGCTCTTTTATTTCTGCCCTTTCAAATCTCTCTTTCCCCCTCCAATTAGCTCCTTTCTATCCAATGCTAATCTTCTGCGCACAGAAAATCCCCACATGTATGCAACATCCCGTTTCTCACACGCCGTGCTATCTCTCCAGTTGCTGCCCACAAGTACTCTTCAGCTGACAGGTTGTCAGCCGCGCCGTTCGCAGGTTGTTGGGCCTCCCGCCTCACGGAGTGCCTGCCCGGCCCCAACAAGAAAGCCCATCGCTTTTTCATAGGCAAAGATAAGCTACAAAATTCACTGTAAACCAATTTCTTCTGCTCGATACATAGTAGGACAAAAGACAAGCTTCCACGAGACGATGTGTGTTTGTCCTCCGCAGTGCAGCACCATGACGGGGCTACAGAAAGTGTGAGCAGGCTGGCGTGCTACAGCCACTCTGAAACAAAAAGAACTGCTGATGAGCAAAACGCATAGAAAACACCAAAAATAGTGCAGAATTTGGATTTCATGCAACAGAAAGACAAAGGTTTACAGTGATGCAATTATCAGGAGAGAATCATCCAGTGAAATGCAAAAGAGCAATAGGACAGACAGATACATGTGAGCCAGGCAGCCTTTATATTCCAACGGAAAGAAAAAAGGTCTTTAAAGATGTTTGATGTGTTTATCATAAAATCAAGGAAAAAATAAAATAAAAAAAAACACTTAAAATGTGTTAGATGAACCATGCTGACGTGCCGTTTTCTCCCTGTGAGGAGGTGAGAGTGTTAAGTCACCAGTCAGCCTGTTTTGAGACTGAAAACAGAATCTGGTTTTAATCTTAGTTTCTGTAACGTCATAGGGAAAATGATAAAGAAATAACTCAGTGGTTGCCCCAGATCTACATGCTCTCCAGTGTGTGGTTTCTGTATCAAAGGCAGGAACCCAGTGTCTGTTCCCTTGAAGCAGACCTTTGGTCTGCCTGGGGTGTTCTGCTGCAGCCCCTAGGAGCGGCACATGGCACAGTAAGTCCTACAGCAGGAAGTTAGAGATAATCACAGCAGAACTCTAGATATATTTGTTTTTTGTTTCTGTTCATTTTCACTTTTGTTTCTTCGAGGGCAGGATTTGATAGAAATGCAGGGAAATGAAACTGAACTTTTTTCACTGTTGGGACAGGGCACCAGAACCAAGGAGATAATTTCTTTTTAAATGGACCACTTTGGGATTTTTCTTTTAAAGAAAACCCGGAAAGGGTCATAATATTACTGTGAATATTACTGTGATAACTACACAGAATGAACTTTCATAAGTACACAGAATGAACTTTGACAATTGTATTCCTAGCAGGTCAGTAACAGCTACCTGTAGATGTCCGTTTGGCAGGCCTGGGCTGATACAAGAGCAGCCCAGAAGGTCTGGGCTGGGTAGCCATGTGACCTGCTCCAAAAGAGCCTCTACTCAGCATCAGGCATCCTCCCTGCAACTCAGAGCATCACTGTCCCCACTAGTGCTCCTTGTTGGCTCCATCAGCTCTGACTTGCAGGAATCAGTGAGTTAGCTCTCCCCTCCCAATACCTCTCATCTTCATTCATGGCCAAATAAGAAACTGAAGGAAATTACAGAAAATTACAGGCTCATCCACCATCCCACTTTGAGTATGAAAATCCAGGCACCCACCTGCTATGGGTGCATTAGCAACAATTCTACAATCTCCTTCTCATTCCATATGTCTGATAAGCAAAATGCAATTGGTGTGTGCCATTTGGGCTGTTTGGGACAGGGAGAGAGGGCATGCTGATAAACTGCAGGAGGGTGGTCTTGCAGCAAAGCACAATGCCGTGCTCCACGCATCAGGATTTTGGAAAGCTGAGCGATCAACAGGCTGGTCCACACACAGAGAAACTTTTAACTTTTGACACACTCATGAAGTGCAGCGTGGTGCCAAATTTCACAGGACAACTAGTAAGCTAATCAAAATGATCTGGTTATTCCCACCGAGGACTACGTTTTCCAGAGCACGATCTATCATGCAGCGTGACAGTGGGATTTCATTGCCAAACAGGCTTCAGTGAAATCCTAAGTGGGGTTTCAGATTGCTTTCCAGGGAATGAGCTTTCTCCAGAGTGGGGGCCGGAAATTTGGCAGTATTCCCCTCAAAGTTTGTGGGAATCATCTTCTGAGGCTAAAGGGATGTGAGAGTCCGTGGACTGAAGAGGGATCTCCCCGGCCTGTGGAGCCAAAGGCTCATGTGTCAGAGGCACGACACTGTTGAAGAGCCAGAGAGTTTCTGCTGTGAACATCTACTTTTCCAGCAGAAGTGTAGTCAATGGGGAAAGTCCATCCCCAGGTTTCCTAGTCATCACGACTTCTGCAGACCACGCATCTATGGAGAGCTGCTATGAAGACAGAGCAGTGACACAGCCAGACGCTGGCCCCTTTGCCTTCCCCTTGGTGTTCCTCCTACCCTAAGGCCCTCACCTCAGCACCTCCTGCTGCCAGAGGCCGTCGAGGCCATGGGTCCCTGCTCCCCCTCTGTGTCACACCAGGGAGTCACAAACAGTTGCCTCTGGAGAACGAGGAGAAAGGGAAAGAGTAGAAGTTACGGGGTCTTGTTGACCTGCCAGAGTTCAGGTAAATTCATGCTTCCTAGGCAGCCTGTGAGCTGGTGGAAGTCCAGGCCTGGCAGAGCCCTGGCAGCACATGACAGTACACCCACGCGTGTCTGTCACATTGCCCAGTGCAGAGGACAACCTGGCCATGTCCCCACCACATGACCACACACCAGGGGCATGAGCTTGTTCTTGGGCTTCTCACCAGAAGTTAAGTGGTTAAGTGGTCTGTGCGTAACAGCCCGTCATAAACTATAAATTAGGCCATTAACCCTCAATACCGCTTCTGGTCACAGGAAGCTAATAAGTGAAACACTGATATAAAGAGAAAGAACAAAGAGCAGCCCTCTCTGCAAGGAATTAACTGCCAGTGTGCTGATGAGTGGTGGGATCCAGAGAGTTTTTTCACAAAATCAGAGTCCAGAGATACTGTGGCACTTGGCTACACTGAGCTGTACTGCAGGAGTTACTGCAGTGAGGGATTTTCTCACTGATTTCAGCTTCAGAGACTCCTCCTCTTCAGACATGCTGAGCCACTCGCCATGTTGTGCATGTTAACTTGGAAAATGAGGGATAAGAATGCTTTCCCGGCTGCTCAAGTCCTGATTCTTCTTCCTGAAAGGCACAGGACGGGCCTCGTACTGGGCACTGGGCCTTGGGCTCACCCTCCCTGGCTGGAAACACCCAACGTGCAGGGCCATTCAGGTCATAGGCAGGCTGGCTTCCCCTCCAGGACAGCATCTCTGATCTCCTTGGGAACCTAAATCCTAACTGAGAGACGCAGGCACAGCAGCTGTGCTTAGGTAAAATGAAAAGCTCAGCCATTGCTTTGTTCTGTGCAGCCGGCATCACCATGTCCCATCCCGTGGCTGCACGCATGGCACTGCCTGGAGAGGGGGAGAGCCCCCCCAGCCACTGCCTGGCACCACAGGTACTTAACAGCATCCTGAGCACGGAGCCCTTTCCAGCAGGATGCCTCCCTTAGTGGTACAGACTAGCTTAAAAGTAATTGGACCCGAAGAAAGAGTCATGTGTCACAGATTAAACTTGCTGGTTCTTAATCCATCTTTTTTCTAATCCATTGATTAACAGATTTTTTATTTTTTTTTCTTCCCATAAGCTTTGCTTAGCAGCAATAATTCCTTTTGGCCAGCTCTTTATGAAAACAAAAATAATTTTGGTAGACCATTACCCCAGTCACTTTTCTTGGAAAACAACACAGGATCTCAAATTAATCAAATTCTAATCAACAGTAGAGAAAAAGATTGTAGGCTTGCTAACCTCTTCCTATGTAATTAGGCATGACGAGTGCTTTGTGTGGCTTATCTCCATGCCACTGGACACAAAGAGCTTTGGCACAGGGCAGCAGCCCAGGGAGCCCATCAGGTTTCCCAGCTATTGAGTTTGCAGAGGTAGATCTTTAGCTGGAACTTGAACATCCTCCAAAGACACCAGACACTTCTCGCCTGACACACAGCAGTGAGAAAATGCCAAAAAAGGGCTGGTGTTGTTTTAGCACCACCGAGTGGACAAATAAGGGAAAAAAAGTTCATTTTTGAGACTGGATGGTTAGGTGTCCCTGGGCAGGCGATGGCACTGGGCTGGCTGGGCTGGAGCCCCGAGCAGTGCCATCCACCCCAAGACCCGTGCTGTGGCTGAACGTCCCACACCCCCCACAGCTCTTCTCACATACTGGAAATGACACTCAGGATTCGTGTGGTTTTGGGTCATTTCCTGGGAGCTCAGCATGGCCACACCAGGTCAGGAATCACACGCTTGTGCTCCAAACGCTTCCCCATGCAACATCTCAGCAGAAGCAACCCTGTGGCTAACTACAAAAATGCCCTCCTCATTTATTTATCACCTGCAAGAGGTCTCAAGAGCCTCAGCACCCTATAGCTCTTATTAATGAATTGATTGGTATCTCCTTAGCCATGTTCTTATCATCCAGAGGTATCTCAGAAAACTTTCATACATCTTGTCACCAAATCAGTATGCTTTGTTACTGTTCTTGGAGTCTGGAAAGTCATTCCTGAAAACACTGTGCCTGTAAATATGACTATAATATCTGTAATAAACAAATAGTAGCATAAAAGCAAACGCAAAATCTAAAATTCATAATTCAGAATTTCAGTTGCCTCAGAAGCAGCCCAGACACTGCCAGCTCTATGCCCCTGCTGAAATCAATGCCTTGTTACACAGATGAATGAGTTGTTCCCTAAATCAAAGGAAAAAAAGTCCTTAACATAATGTTTCAAGATGTTCTAAGACCCCAACCGTTCTGTGGGACTTGGGGGCAGCAACTCATGTTGGTGGCTGCACTTGGGCAGCTTTTAATGCTTTTTGGAAAAGATACATGAGGACATACAGCAGCTGTATCTCCATAGGAGCTGCTTTCCCCTGGCACCAGATGATAAGATAGTTTACAAAATTAGATAAAACTGCATTCATCCCCCCTCTGATCTACTCTGTGCTTTACTGTCATCGTTCTACATAAGCTTTGGCTGGCTCTGTCTCTTGTGACTTACCTGCTGCGGATCTGTTATTTGGGTTGCACTACAGCCCTGAGAGCTTTTTTCGTGCTGCTCTGAGGAGGAGATGGAAGCCACCCAGCAGCCCGTGTAGGGGACGGAGACAGGAGAGAGAGCCCTCCTGGAAAGCAGCCTATCAAAGGCTGGAGCAATGGCGAGCATCCTTTGGGACACTCTGCAGCTCTGCGACAACAGGGCTGTCCTGGATCGAGCACGGGCACACACTGCATGTTTTCTGCAAATTCCCCTTTTCATATCATGTTTGCTGCTTGCTTATCACATGCAGCCTGCTTAAAATAGAAGCATTTAAGAAGCTGCTGCCATCTTAGCCCCTCTCAGCTTCGTATGAAGGAGAAAAAAAATCTCCTTCAGCAACTCAAAGGCGACAACCCCCAGTTACTGCCTACCTTTGCTGTGTCCGTACCCTCTGAAGGTCAAGCAAATGTTCAGGGTCGGGTCTGACAGCAGAGTTCTCAGCTGCTGGGAGACATCTGAGTGCCTAAATCCAAATACTGCAGCCAAAGACAACTGGACTTGTGGATCTAAAAGCAAGAAAGAGCCCGACTACTATTTTGCTTTCACTAGCCTAATGTTTCCAGCACTTATCTGGGAGGCCTGAATTCCACTCCCTGCTCTCAAGACCCTTTCTGTTTTACCTGATGGAGTTTCTGTGCTGATATTGAGCTGATCTTGGAGAATCCCCTTCCTGTCTGCCTGTCGCTCTCCCACACTAGGTGAGGCACTCGTGTCCAGCCCAAGCATCTGTAGGAAGACTGGCAAATCAATGAGCACCAGTGACAGGAGCACAACCTCTTGCAACTCATGGGAGTGGAGACCTGAACACATGGAGATACAGAAAATACTCAAAATCAGTAAGGATGGGGAACAAGTTTCTTTGATCACATGCAGTATGCCCTGCCATGATGACCTCTACCATGTTTTCTTTTCTTTTCCAAAATAAGATTGAGCCCTTCTTCCTCTGACCATAAGTAAAGCCAGGCAGTGAGAACCCTGAAACACAACAAGCTCTGAACTTGTTGCTGGTTTGTTCTAAGTAGCTTTGCAGCAAACAGCTTTGGACCAGGGAGCTTAGGCTGTTCGTGCTGGCATTTCGAATCCTGCTGAGATCAGCTGAGTCCTCCTAAATGCTGCGCGTAGGGAAGGTGGGTGCCCAACACAAGGTCCAGCTTCCATCCCACATGGAAAGCTCCTTAAAGTCCAGCTTTGCACCGTTCAATTTGCAAGCACATAAATCATCTCTTACATCTGGTTCTCGACATCTGGGAAATCTATTAGCATGCTTGTTTAGAAAGTGTATGTGATCTAGGCTCTGGCTGGAGCACAGTGTCTGCATTTCATCTCTCCCTGTCCCGTGCTGCCCAGCTGTTTGTGTACCAGCGTTCTGTGCAGACAAACGTGCTCCTGCCTGATTCATTCGGCAGTTTCACAACCCAGCGCCTGTGACCTTGTGATTCCCAGGCCTCCCCTGGAACACGGCTGGTTAAAGGAGAGCCTGTGCTACCCCACAGCTGTCTCAGTACTTCACAGCAAGGGGAAAAGGAACGGAAAATGAGCACCACAAATTCATTTGAATACAATGAAGATACTGTTCCAGCTCGCCCAGCTGTGGCACTGACATTAAGGAAACCAAAGAGTTTGTTCTGTGATTTTCATACCAGTACAAAGGCTTTAAAAAGCACAGACACCATATTGCTCAGTCTCCCTTATTCCTGTTGCCACGTGCCTGCTACCAGCCTCACTCTGGCTTGCATGCTGCAGGACTTTTTGGAGATGTACAAAGTGCTTTATTTCCATGCTGAGCTTTAACAGAAAGTACATCCCAGAGAGCTGAACACAGCCAGCTCCACAGCACCCTCTGTCCTCCTGCCTTCTCTCCAGAGAGCTCTGTCACTGGTCCCCTCCTGACGCCAATTCTGCCCAGGAGGCACCAACAAGCAATCAGCCTTCCTCTGAGCCTACACAGCTGCTTCTCGTAGCACCATCCAGCAATGAGGTAACAGAGGACAGACAAGGAAAGGGAACAAGAGATGTGGCAGGTGGCTTCCCACACCCCGTGTGTACCACGGATTCCTACCCCCACCCATCCCTCCAACATGCCCTACAGCCCTAACCCCACCACGCCAGCAGGCAGGGAGTGAGGAGAACTGAAACATGAAGCATGTGAAGACAGCTTTGAGTCATAGAAAGTGTAAAGAAGTTCTCTAAAAGGAGCCTACAGGAAAGATGGGGAGAGACTATGTCAAGGAGTGTAGTGATAGAACAAAGGGCAATGGATTTTAATGAAAAAAAGGTCAATTTAGGTTAGATATTAGGAAGAAATTCTTTACCCAGAGAGTGCTGTGGCACAGGAACAGGCTGCCCAGAGAAGCTGTGGATCCCCCATCCCTGGAGGTGTTCAAGGCCAGGTTGGATAGGGACCTGGGCAGCCATGGCATGGAGTTCCAACTAGATGGTCTTTAAGGTCCCTTCCAACCCAAACCATTCCATGATTCTAAGTGAAAGTTTGGTTTTTCTACAGTTCCAGTAGATCCATTTCAGGCTCCTTTACAATGTCACCTGCAAACTGTCTCTGGAGCAGGATTCATCAACTGTGCGAAGGCAAACGCCTCTTCAGCAAACTGTGTTCCATCTCCTCGTTTTGTGGGAAAAGAGGGATTTTCACTGATACAAAACCCAGGCAGCTGAACTGATTAGCAGATTGTAAATTAGTTGAACAGCAAATTGCGTAAACAAGCCTGCTGTTGAAATGCAATAGGCTATTTTCAAAACAAACGTTCCTCCTTTAACATCTACAGTAGGTGGAACAGCTCACATCCCAGTGAGGAAAATGTTTTCCTGTTGGGTAACAGAGGTGTTCATTAGCGTTGCTGTGCTCAGGCTGCCGGCTCAGCTGGTGGCTGGATCGCTGCACAACTCGGGCTTTCAGCACCAGTAGGAAGGCACCAGCTATTTAGGCAACTTTAAGTGCTCTGCAGTCACACCCATGGCTAATCTTGGTCTGAAGGGTACAGATGCAAAATCTGGGAGCTCCTAAATCTCAGTGTGTGGTTGCCTTGCACTACCACGGAACTGTGCCTAGATGTTGGCCTTTCTTCAGGATTGCTCTATATTAAGTAAACATCCAGGGAAGGCTCACAGCCTGTGTTATGCAAGACATCAGATTAGGTTAACAAAGCTGAACGCTGGATTTACAGCTGGGAACCAGCTGAATCCGTCCTACAGCTGATGAGACACAACAGTCTCCACTGTGAACTTACACAAACCTCTAACAAGGGGCTGAGCAACCAACTCGCGAGTGGCTCCCACTGCTCGGCTGGTGAGCAGCGTGCTCCCATAAATGTCCACTCGAATCAGGCAAGGAGGGAAATGAAGTATTTATCGGTGCTTCTGATTTTGGGAACAGAATATAATTTTACTAAAGGTCTCTTGAAGATGGAGCTGCTTTAAGCTAAGATGTCCATGATCTGGACCAGGTTGCCCAGAGCTGTGGTGGGTCTCTGGAGCACCCTGATGGAGCTCTGAACACCCTGATCTAGCTGCAATGTCCCTGTTCATTGCAGGGGAGTTGGACCAGATGGCCTCTAAAGGTCCCTTCCAACTCCAACAATTCTGTGATTCTATGAACTTTTGCAACTCTTTTTTTTTCTTTTTTTTTCCCTGCATCTAATTCAAATAATGATTCATCATCAGGAATAGTTTTAGATAAATTCTCCACTGAAAGACAGCATCAAAAATACTATTGTATTCAGGATCACATCTGTTTGTAGATGCGCCTCCTCTTTTGTAATACTTTTTAAAACAAAGCCCAAATATTCCAAACCAAGTTGAGCAAACCATTTCAGTGATGAGTATCAGCAGAATGAGGAGAAAAGTAAGAGCAGAAAACAAGGGCCCCCTGATCTGTGTTTAACAGAAAGCTGAAACTAGAGAGCTGAGAGAAGAACAGGAGAGCGCTCTTCCAGATGGCAGGAACTGCCGAGGAGGAAGAGCACGATGGGAAGAAGCAACAAAGGGAAGCTCACGATGGATGAGATAGGATGAGAACATGCACTTTGAGGCACGCATCCAACTCTTTAGGTTACATAAAATTATCTTTGCCATTTATGTACTTCCCTCTTTTCTTCCTGGGTGATGCATATTACAGAGCTGGTAGCGCCGCCTGTAATTACCACCGCCTGATGGTTCTTGTTACAAGATCTCACTTTCAGCTGCTCACGGGTTTGTTAGATGTTACTCATCCAGGCTAAACGTCTCCTGCCAAGGGCTGGCCTCGGGCTGATTCTTTCACCCTCCATTTTCTTGTAGGAGGAGGGAAGGGGAGGGCAGTTTCAGTAAAAATGGTTCTGTGGTTTTCAGGGCAAGATTAGGCAACTGTTCATTTGAGCAAGAGCTTGAAAATTGGCAAAAGTCAGGGAGGTCACCCTGATGCCAGAAGACGTAGCCAAGTTATAAATGTGTTTTTAAAAAGCCTCAGCTCACGTACAGCAGGGACTTGTCAGCTTAGCAGATGGGTTTGCAGAGAGCTGTGCCAGTGTAGGGCGAGCTCGTTCCGTGCCAGCTTCCAGCCCTGGCAGGGCTGTCCCCAGCAGCCACCAGCCTGGAGCTGCGTCCTCTGGGGATGGGGCTGCAGCTGTGCTGGGGCTGGAGGATAAAGGGCTCCCAGGGGTGGGAGCAGGTAAATGGGGCTGGGTTGTCTAGGTAGAAAGGTGCTTGATTGCAACCCAGTGAGAACAAAACTGTGACTAAATAAATAACTGGGAAGGTAAATACCAGCACCCAGCCTAGCAAAGAGCCCAGGTCCAGAAGTGGGGTGGGTGACGGGTGGGGCAAGAGGAGCAAGTTGGTCAGGAGGAGGAGGAGGAGGAGGAGGAGGAGAAAGGAGGACAGCAAGGAGAGGGAAGGAAATGATCTCAGTGATAACTATCGTGTCTGGAGCAGAGCTGAGGCCATCCCCTTTCCTCTCTTAGCAGCAGGAATCTGGAGGTCCACTGGCACACTTCATTCTTGCATGGGCCTCATGCTCAAGGTGAAAACACATTACTTCTGTTCTTTGTTTAGGTCTAAATCTTTGGTTCTCCACCAGGGAGATGCATTAGTGCTTCCCCCTGATGGAGCACAACTTGGGATCAGGACGGACTCCTCTGCCATCTGCCATGCAAACTGTCCCCTAACACTGTGGTGGAGGTAAGAAGAGGGACTTGGTGGAAGCTGGACTGTCTGTTTTACCTTCCTTACTGCCTGGTGTGGAAGAAAGAGCAGCTGTTGGCATGCTGGGCAGCACAGGGATGAGGAAGGCCCTAATTTCTCATGTTGCTACTGACCCTGATGAAGAAGGGGCACCTAGAGAAAGGTGAGAAGCAATGGCAATAAGTGCATCATTTCCTGCATGTCCTAATGAGCTCTGTCTTCCCCAGCCAAGTCAACATCCAGTCTTCCCTCACACCACACCAGATCCTCACACCAATATTTTCAGTCCAGCCCCTGTATCATCTGAATATCCCATCATCCTCCTGATTACTTTATCCCAGTGACAGCATCCTGGAATCCTCCTAGCTCCTTCACTAACCCTACTGTTCTGCAGCCTCTACACAGTTCACCTCTGTGCTTCACTCATTCCCACATTTCCAATGACCCTGCTCGCCTTGTGAGTCACCTGTGTCACCCCAATGACTTTCCTGCAACCACACCTTCATCTGTGCTGCTGCCCAGGTCTAGGTCCCAGTATCATCCTGACGTCCTTCTCCAGATCCCTTTGTGCTCAGGGATGGTCTGTATTGTCTTTCAAAACATCATGGTCAGTCACCAGGAGAGCACCCTGCACGGCCAGCCTGCCCAGGGAGGGGTGGCTCAGCCACGATGCTCTGGGCTGGTCAGTGCCACCAGCACGCAGCTGTGCAATCCTACCCGGTGGTAGGAGCTTGGTCTCAAGGTAGAGGCCAACTTGTACCACAGTTAGACACAGGAATGCCACACTGGTAAACAATATTGAAAAAGAAGGAATAAGGAAAAGTTTCAGGAATGACTTTTTCACAATTTCCTTCCTTGTTCCTACAAAATGCTGTTCTCAACCAAACGTTGCTTAGAATAAGTGTGACATCTTTTGTTAAGGTCAGTGTGTTCCAGTTTGATCTGCTTGACCCAAGTGGGTTGAAAGCTGTAAAGATGTGAGCACGGACGTGATGACAGCATTATGCACTGGAGAAATGCAGGCGGTGCTCATGCCTGGAAATCTCTTAGCAGTTTTCTGCATCAAAAATGACAGTGTAGGAATGGAAAGGCTCAAAGAAGGGCAACAAAGCGGCAGAGGTTGTGGACCAATTTCACACAGAGTGTACTTAAGCTGCAGTTTTTCATTTCAAAAATAGAGAGGACTACGGAGAAAGTGAGAATAAAAGTAAAAAGCGGTAGGAAGAAAGTGAACAGGAAACAACCATTCACCCTCTCTTCTGCTGCAAAAAGCATGACAGCAAATGAAATGGGCAGGGACTTAAGAGGCAATGGCTATTTGCACAATGTTCCATGAGGCAAAGTTCTGTGTAACTCTTCCCCACGTGATGCAGCAAATATGAAATGTTTGCCATGTGTCAGGAAAGCATTCAAGACTTCTATACCTTACCTCTTGGAGCACAGTCCCTGATAACACTTCCTCACTCTGTACTTCTAACGCTGTGCCGTCCTGTGCCTGCAGCCTTGCTGCTGGCGGTGGGGTACCCGCATCGCAGGGCTGTGCCCCAGGGAGACCGGGACGAGCTGCCCAAAAACGTCCTGCATTTAGATAGGAAACAATACAGAATCCAAAACAAAGTTTACTAAAAAAATATAGATAAGTAGATCTAAATAAGATTTTCCGATTGTTCTTGAAGTTTTACAGTAGTGGGAAACTCTAAGGATGACTTCCGTTGTGTGATGGAACAAGGAAATCTGAAATACCATTATCTTTTAAGAAATTAATCTGGGCTCCAAGTCTCTTTGACATAGTATAGCTTTGTTGCTCATTCAGTTTTCATTGTGTGCTTCTGTAGGGAGAAAGATTTGTTGCTGCAGTTATTTGAAGACAATATTACAGTGACTAAGCACACAAACTGCTTATGAGGAGGCAGTGCAGGATTGCCTGGCAGCTTTCAATCTGTCATTCCCATGACTGCTAACTTGGCAATCTCAACAGGCCTCTTTGTGTAGGATAAATAATAAACCAAATAATCCTTAGGTAAGGCTTTCATTACCTACATGTTATTTTACAAATCCATTCAAGTCCCAAGTGCTGTCAACGTGCCAAATTTTCAGTCAATACGACTTTTCATACCAAAAAATCTTCTTTGCTTAGTTTAAAATGGAGCTGTCACATCTCTGCTGGCAACAGGGGTGATGGTTTTCACAAAGATATCAAAAACCACTAAGACTTCTCAAGGTCTCCCTGAAAAATTCCGTAGGGAGACAACACTATTGAGGTACAATGAGCCATTGCCATTGGGATAGGGTGCACCCTCAGCAAGTTTGCTGACAGTACGAAGCTGGGAGGAGTGGCTGACACACCAGAAGGCTGTGCTGCTATTCAGCGAGACCTGGATAGGGTGGAGAGTTGGGTGGAGAGGAACCTGATGGGGTTCAGTGAGGACAAGTGTAGCGTCTTGCACCTGGGGAGGAATAACCGTATGTACTGGTACAGGCTGGGGGATGACCTGCTGGAGAGGAGCTCTGCAGAGAAGGACCTGGGGGTCCTGGTCGACAACAGGTTGGCCATGAGCCAGCAGTGTGCCCTGGTGGCCAAGAAGGCCAACGGGATCCTGGGGTGCGTTAAAAAGAGCTTAGCCAGCAGGTCAAGGGAGGTGACCATCCCCCTCTACTCTGTCCTGGTGAGGCCTCACCTGGAGTACTCTGTCCGCTTCTGGGCTTCCCAGTTCAAGAAAGACAGGAAACTGCTGGAGAGAGTCCAGCAGAGGTCCGCAAAGATGGTTGGGGTTCTGGATCATCTCCCTTATGAGAAAAGACTGGGAGACATGGGGCTGTTCAGCCTGGAGAGGAGAAGATGAGAGGGGATCTGATCAATGCTTATAAATATCTGAAGTGCAGGAGGCAATGGGACCAGGCTGTTTTTGCTGTTGCCCAGTGACAGGACAAGGGGCAATGGGCACAAACTGGAACACAGCAAGTTTCATCTGAAGATGAGAATGAACTTCTTTACTGTGAGGGTGATGGAGAACTGGAACAGGCTGCCCAGAAAGGCTGTGGAGTCTCCTTCTCTGGAGATATTTAAAACCCACCTGGATGCTTTCCCATGTAACTTACTCTAAGGAACCTGCTTTAGCTGGGGGGTTGGACTTGATGATCTCCAGAGGTCCCTTCCAACCCCTACAATTCTATGATTCTGTGATCTGGCANGCTTCTGGGCTTCCCAGTTCAAGAAAGACAGGAAACTGCTGGAGAGAGTCCAGCAGAGGTCCGCAAAGATGGTTGGGGTTCTGGATCATCTCCCTTATGAGAAAAGACTGGGAGACATGGGGCTGTTCAGCCTGGAGAGGAGAAGATGAGAGGGGATCTGATCAATGCTTATAAATATCTGAAGTGCAGGAGGCAATGGGACCAGGCTGTTTTTGCTGTTGCCCAGTGACAGGACAAGGGGCAATGGGCACAAACTGGAACACAGCAAGTTCCATCTGAAGATGAGAATGAACTTCTTTACTGTGAGGGTGATGGAGAACTGGAACAGGCTGCCCAGAAAGGCTGTGGAGTCTCCTTCTCTGGAGATATTTAAAACCCACCTGGATGCTTTCCCATGTAACTTACTCTAAGGAACCTGCTTTAGCTGGGGGGTTGGACTTGATGATCTCCAGAGGTCCCTTCCAACCCCTACAATTCTATGATTCTGTGATCTGGCACCAGACTCTCTGGAGGACCTCTTTGGCTCTGCTGCCTGAGCAGATGAGATGGTGCCAATTCAGAGCTGTGATGACCCCACCATGGAGCAAAAGCCCACAGGTACCTGTGCAAGAGCATCACTTGCAGCCAGGGCTCTGTGAGGCCCCTCAGCACACATCTCCAGCAGCACCAAGGGTGGTGGCTCTTCATGGCTTCTCAGACCTGACTCAGAAAATGGAGGGATATTACTCCTTAATGTGCAGCATCTGCTTTCTGAGGTGTTTGGTGCTTCCAAAGGCTCTTCCTTCCCTTTGAATACAGACAGGCAGTGGTTTACCTGGGAGTAAAGAGGAGATCAGAACTCCTAAGGATCTCCAGTAGCTAATGCCCTGTTCTGCAAGTACAGGTGACGACCAGAGGGCAGGAGGAAACCAAGTCTGCACAGGGGACAGGCAGCAGTTGGAGATGAAGCTGGAGTTGCCAGAGAGATTTCTTCCTTATTTACTACTGCAGAACAAAATACAATTATGAAAGAATTGTTTATCGTTAAAAAATCCATTGACATAGAAGGCTGATACTGATCTTTATATCACTAAACATGGCACACATTTGTTGTTTTAATACTGATGGCATTAAAGTTTTCACAATTAAAAAAAAGCTAAAGCAGCCACATTAAATTTGTAAGTATGCACCATAAACAAAATAAAAATAGCTTAGGATGCTCAACATATTCCAAAGTAAACACAATCTAAAAATAATAGAGCTAAAGATATTTAACAGGAATCAAATATATTACGGTCCAGAAAATATTAAGTTAAAAAAAAATTCTTTGCTTTGACTCTTTCAAGATTTATTTCAGGATCATAAACACAACTCAGATTTATACTGAGCTGGGATTTTTGGGATGTCTTACCTACATATATTCTTCTGTTTGAGGTCTTGGCCTTCAGACCTTTAACCCCAGGCATTTATGAAGCAACCACTTAAAATGGACACTCCCAGCTGACTTATGGCTGCTTGGTTTGCTTTTTCCTAAGAGGAAAATAATTGAGGACAAAGTAAATTCTTCAGTTTAAGATATGGTCAGTTCAAAAGCTGAGCACTGCTCCACGTAAGATAGTTTTGGTTGAATTTTAATACAAAACTGAGAAAATTACATGCTGCCATTTACTTCTCCCTTGGTAAAACTAGTATTCGAGCACACGTTTGAGTAAATGTAATTGTTGATGAGAATCTCTTCTGGCTTTCAAAACATCAGCAAGAGGATACTCAAGCTGTTCATTCTGGGCCTGTGCTGATATATGACCTTCTCAAAATTAATTTATGTGGTTGCTGCCAATATCTGAAAAGCACGAAGGTTTTGAATTGCAGTTGGAGTCATATTATTCAGCTGGAGGTCCCTGATTTGCTGATACATCAGCTATCCTACTGCTATGTACGATGTATTTCCTTTTTCTTCTGTATGTGAGCAGCTGATGTGAACTCCATCTGCTTCAAAATTAGGCATTAAGGTGTTTTTTTTTCTTTCCTGGGAGACAACTTTTATTCATCTTATAATTGTCCACAGGTGGGATGAGGACTCCTGTTGATGGATGGAGGGGAAGATGACTTGTTTAGGTTAGGACTGGCTGCATCCATTTCAAATCCCTTTGCTTTGGAAAAAGCCCCAGAGCTAGACTGGAACTAAAAAGGGAATTGCCAAAAAGTTCACAAAACAAGACAAAACATTCCTCTCCCCCCTCCCTCCCCCCAATAAAGAAATAAATAAAACCACCCAAAAAAAGCAATTACAGTTTGTAGACTGCTCCATTTATTCTGAATGAGAAGAAAAGATGAAGCCCTGTTTTTTTCTGTTCCGCAGTGAGTGGCAGATTACCCCAGCTGGTTACACAGCAAATGTCCACCCCCTCCATCAACGCTGACAAACTCTTCCTGCCTCTCCTCCAGATACCCGTAAATGTAAAAGCTGCTGTTCACAAAAATGCCTCAAAATAACCGAGTCAGCTCCCACCCGAGAGCACAGCTCCCACTGCCCCTGTCTGCCCTTGGTCTCCTTTCGGGAGTGCCGGTGGTGTAGGCCCAGCTGACCAGTAGGCCTCCAGCCATGATTCTCCACACTCGAGCCAACCTCCTAGTGCACAGCTCTTTTCAGACCTTCCTCAAGCTGTGTGGAGTTCTGAAACACTGCAGTGCCCTTTAGCAGAAACAGCATGGCCAGAGAAGCCCTTCTCGGGGGCACTGCTGTCCTCGGGGCTCAGGGGATCCCATCGGCACTCGGGGTTCTGGGCCTGCGCAGGAGCTCCCAGCCACACGGGTTCCTGAGCACATCTCGGGCAGAGATGCTGGGGCTGAGCCGCCGGTGGGGTGGGAGATCCCAGCTTCTGTCCCCTGTGTGGGTCTCTGCTGAGGGCCGTGCCGTGCCGGCAGCTTGTGCCGGCAGCTTGTGCAGTGCCTGACGGCCTGGCAGCAGGACAGAGGGCTCAGAGCACACCGGCACTGCAGCATTTGCATTCCTTTCCAGTGCCTCCCAGCTTTTTCAACCCAGAGGAGTAATTTATGGTGCAACACGAAGGTTAAAGACTTGGGAATGTTTATCATGCAAAACCAAATCCAGTTTGTTGGAGGTCGCGTACTCGGCTCTGTGATTTACCTTGGGCTGGAAGCAGCACGTAGAGAGCCCTGTCATGGCTCCTAATTACGTTGTGCAGAGCTCCCAGCTTAGTCAAAGCTGCAGCAGCCAGGGGTAATTTGTGTGTTTTAGGATCAGGGCGATCCACTCAGCGACACAAAGCCCACGGCTGGCTCCGGCAGTGGGGCAGCTCCAGCGGGGATCGCGGCCCTGCTGAGAGGGGTTTCTGCTGATAGCAGCTTCAGCTGCTCTGTTACATTACCTAAAGCCAAAAGCAAGGAGTAATTTTAAAGTAATAGGTGTAAGTGAATTGCTGTTGTAAATCAGAGGAAAAAATCCCACTAAATGGAGAAATCTCCTTCAGAGGATGTACATCTGACTGCTCCTTCAGCTGTACTTCAACATAAAAACCAGTCTTCCAAGACAGAAAAATGGAATAGGAACTAAAACAACAACTGCATTATTAATTTGCAACTATTGCGTATCAGAAAGGTTGCTCGTTTAGCTGTGTCTGTGTTTCCTTTTATTTACTCATACTCTGGAAGGATGCACTTAACTCAGTTTTCCTTAAGCTTCAACTATAGCCATGCTCTGATGACTGAACTAAACCCTGGGAATGAGATTTATACATGTTTCTGACAGCTGGCCATCCCTCCACTGAGGAATCACTGCACAGGTATCTTAATGATTTTCTGTCAGCGATGACTCCACGTACTTAGTGAACGGATGAATCAAGCAACTCACCAGTCAGCGAAAGCATTTGAAGATAGCTTTACAGGATTAGTAAAATCATGGGAAGCAACAGATTAATGACTGCATTTTAATTGATATAATTGCACTGGGCATGCCTGCGTGCTTAGCTGCACCTTTTCAGGAGTGTTTTCAGTGGTGAGACTGACTGCAGGTTTCTGTTTCCGTTCTCTCACGGGACAGAACAGGTTTACGCTGAGCAGCAAGCACCATGAAAGAACATCCCAGGGAGAATTTTCCAGAGACTGTACTTCATGTCGTAATTCATTTCTGCAGCCGTGATCTGACTCAGCAGCACTTTGCTCCTGTTTTTCATAGACAAAACCTGCACTGTATCTAAAGAACTGCAGAGTCAAGGCACCCATTGGTACAGAACGAGAGATGTCAGGCTTATAAAAGTTTTCTGGTGTGCCAGGATTTTGTGACAGACGCAGGTGCTGCCAACCCTGTGAAGTGACGCTGTGGAAGAGCCAGGCCTCAAGAGCATTCACTTGAAATACCTCTGGAGAACGGCAGGCCAAGCACACCTTGGCTCCAGCGAGCCCTCTCCAGGCCAGGTTTTTGCACATTCAGGAAATATTTGGGTAGTTCTTAACTCTGCTGTTTTGTTTGTTTGTTTTGTGGATGCCTTTCAGAAATCACTTGTTTGCTTCCAAGGAAAAAACAAGAACTTGTTTGGTAAAGCAAGCCATCTTCACAGCAATGAGTTAACTGCCCCCATTTCACCAGTGAGGCGTGTGAGGAGAAGGGGTTTGCTACAAGTCTGTGCTGTTAGAGTTCGGCAGCTGTGATCCTGTGGGGCACCCCTACCCCTCCTTTCATGAGTGACCACTGTGCCAGGCAGAAGATCACGTTACCGGAGTCACTTTTTGCTTTTCTGTGCAAACTAGGAAAGCTTGCTTATAAAACATGAGGATATCCTTACTCTTATTTTCCACATCAAGAAATCAAGAGAATCAGTGCATTTTATAGATCTGGCTCCTTGATTGCTGGCATCAGGTGTGGGCTGAGAATAACACAGTTAATAGCCTCACAGGATGGGATGTTGTCTTTTGCGCAAGACGGAAGTGCACGTGTGCAGGGGAGTTCTCTGCTGGCTTGACTCAAATACTGCTTGAAGGGAACAGAGCGTTCTCATCTCTCTACCCAAAAATAGAAGAGGGAGAGACAATGCTCCTTAAAGTATTTGCTGAAGCGATAAGGGAGACCAACAAAAACCACTCCCAGCTTCACAGCTCAAGTTTCAGCTCACCAAAACGCTGCTTCTCCTCCTCCAGTGCTGATGTTGCTGACCCCACACGTCCCATCCCTTCATCGCAGGGTAGAGAGAAGCTGCAACACGATCTTGTCTGCCTTTAAAAATAAATCCATCTGAGGAAGAAATGATAGAGAACTTATGAAGGAAGCGACAAACTCTTTGAAGGTATCGCTTACGTTGGCGTGCCCCAGCTTGAAATCTCGCCCGCTCGCACGTTGTTTGCTGTACACTCCGTTCACTGAAGTACATCTTCAGGGAGAGGCTGTCTCCTGAAAGATTCAAGATCTATTGCTTCCTGTCTCCCTAATCAGCTGTGTGAGAGGGTAAATTTAGAAACAAAAGGCAAAGCAGCAGCACTGGCAAAGGGGGGTTGCACACATTAAAACCTGCTTTGGAGAAGTCAGAACAGGTTGTGCACGTCCCACCTTGGCCCGAACCAGCAGACTTGGAGCGAAATAATAAATGACTTGCATGCATTTAGCACCTTTCATCCCCAGAGGGCCTGAAGAGCTTTATCTGACAGGAGCCACCATGCACCCACGCACGAGGCAGGAGGGCACGCGGCAGCCAGGTGGGCACGGTGCTGCCAGGAGGTGGGCGAGGGCCCCTGCAGCCAAACCCAGGTGGGCACGTGTGTTAGCCAGGTGGGAGCACAGCCAGGCAAACGGCGTGTGAAATAGCCCTCGCTTGGCAAGAAGTACAGTGAGTTATTTAAAGACCCTGAGCCAAACACAGAGCATTTCATCTTAACTCACTGGAATTGCTCCAGAGTCCCAAATAGGTTTATATTCCAAAAATTCCCTTTCAAGTCTCATGAAACGTATTTATTTAAGGGCACAATTGCAAACACCAGAAAGTCAACTACAAGAGAGGCCTTCCTCAATGGGAAATAAAAAAGGAAAGAAGGACATAAGGGGAAAGTGTTTGGGGGGAACATGCCCCTCCCTTTAGGGAACCATATACGCATAAACAAACAGTGCTGTATGTCTGCAGGCCATCACTTTTACCACACTGCTCTGCACCGGGGAACGTGCCGAAGATTGTTCCATTAGAAAAGACCACACACTTCTTGTGTTGGAGTTTTTTTCCCCTCTTACCCAGTTTGATGCTTTTGTTTTTGCCAAGATTGGTATCTGGGCTTAGCTTCAAGCTCAACAGTAGTTCCCTTAGAGCTGCAGCCAAAAATACATCTTTTCCACAAAGGCTGGATGGCTTTCAGGATGATTTTACTTCTCTGCAGGAGGTTTTTCTCCTACTAAGTGGGAGCTGTGCTCAATCTATTGCATCTTGGCCACACTCAGGCTCTGCTCGCTGTCAGCTCAGACAAATCGAACACATGCACTGCATTCGGCCAGAGGACAGATAACACTGACGCGCCCTTTACCACAGTGGAAATATTTTGCCCGGTTTATTAAAGCAGCCGAGCTTAATTACAGTACGTAAGTGTTTCCAACAGAAGAGAAGAATCACAGAACCACAGAGTCATAGAACAATTTGGGTTAGAAGGGACACTTAAGGATCACCCGGCTCCAACCCCTTGCCGTGGGCTGGTTGCCCCCCACCAGATCAGGCTGCCCTGAGCCCGTCCATCCTGGCCTTGGGCACCTCCAGAGATGCGGCACCCACAGCTCTCTGGGCAGCCGTGCCAGGGCCTCACCACCCTCTGAGGAAAGATTTTCCTCCTGACACCCAACCTAAATCACTCCTCTGTTATAGCCATTCCCCTTTGTCTTATCACTATCAGACCACGTAAAAGTCAGTCCTCCTCCTGCTTGTAAGCTCCCTTCACGTACTGGAAGGCTGCAACAAGGTCTCCCCACAGCCTTCTCCAGGCTGAACACCCCCAGCACCCTCAGCCTTTCCTCCCAGGAGAGCTGCTCCAGCCCTCTGATCATCCTCATGGCCTCCTCAGGACCCGCACCAACAGCCCCTCATCCTTCTTGCGCTGGCGGCCCCAGGCCTGGACGCAGTGCTCCAGGTGGGGCCTCACGAGGGCAGAGCAGAGGGTAGGAGAGCAGGTAACCAAATGACTTCTTAAGCAGAGTAGGAAACAATGCCTGGAAAACTAAAACTGGACAAATATAAAGAGCAAGTAAGGCTTTTTCCCTTTTAAGCAGCCTGTGTGATTGTCCATCAGTAGGAACTCCCAAAGGAAGGGACAGATCTTGGTAGAGTCAAATCTGTGCATTTCTGAAGCATTTACCTGGGTGAACAACAGATTACAGAAGCCAGGGGCTATCAGCTGAACCAAAGATGGAAGGATGTGTGTGTGAAGCTCTAGGAACTCCCATTCCCTGGCATGGTGCTGGGGTTCTGCCAGGAGCCCCCAGTTTGAGTGTCAGGGCAGGACCTGGGGGAGGACTCGGAGGTCTCACAGCTTGCCTGTGCCCCAGACTGGTTCAGCTCTGCTGCATTCTAGGACCCATGGGTCTGTCCCCTTCTTTGAGCTCTGCCATGATGGAGCCGCTGCAGCCCCCTCAGAGCTCAGCCAGGGCACCTTACAGGAAGGCTTTCCTCACCTATTTGCCTTACTGCAATGCAACACCGTGGCTTCATGCCCTGTGCTCCATGGATAGCATTTTTAGTAGCAGTTGTGTTTTACTTGAAGACGACCTTTCCTGGATCAGCGTTTCTCTGGACGGATGGGCTGGCACTCTCCCCCTCTCACATTTCCCTCACCGCTGCCCTCTGACCCCAGCACACCTCTGCATCCCCAGGCGCTGCACCCCGGGGCAGCCCCAGCAGCTCACCGAGCCCGGTGGCACAGAACTGCTCTGGGGTTGCTGCTGGTTGTATTTTCCTTTGTGCACCTCTTGAGAGTATATACATTTTTTTTTAACATCAAAAAAATGACAGATAAATCAACTTTGTGTTGTTCTCTTGAGGCACAAAACAACTTTATCTGCTGAGCTACCAGTTCCTCATCCTCAGCTCCTGCAGGAGCAGGCAGCCATCTGCCTGGCTTCGCCTCCACCTTTTCTCCAAGCACTTCACTGCCTGATGTTTTCTTATAGCATGCTCAGAGCCCCTCCACATTCCATTTATTCATTTGAAATACAATTCACAAATACGTATATGAATCTATTAACACAGAAATTGCAAAAATTCCTGCCGAGATCTGAGTATATCGACAATACAGGGAAGCATATCACACATTTTTATAGATGACACAGTGGAAAAAAGAAAAGCCAGAGAGAACGGCCACCAGAGCCAGTGCTGGAAACAGCAGGAGCGCTCCATTTGCCTATTATGGGATGTAAGCAGCCACTCGTTGCGCTCATCGTTCCGGTAGCAGACAGGATCCTGTGCAAGCACAGTGTGCAGTCTGAAGGGCTGACTCAAGACCTAACGCCAGGGACTTCTGGCTTCAAAAGCACACCGAGCCAGCCTCACACGCCTGGGCACCGGCTTGTCACCTCCTGTACCGGTGGCACTGTTCTGCCGCAGGGGTATCCAGCCACAAGAGTTGTGGCACAGAAATGGTTATACTTGAGCATGGGACATAAAGCCACATGTTAATACATTTTAAACCAGCCTGCGCCCACCCATGGAGGCAGCTTACATCTTCAAAACAAAAGAAACCCCAGCAACTGACACGGGATTTTGGGGATGGAGAAGCAATCCAAAAAAACAGCTTAATCTCTATTTAAAAAGAAAAACTCAAGCAAGCAGTGCAGCATGCGCTGCGTGTCAGCGGATCGGGGCTCTCAGTTGCATGAGGCACCCATCAGGGCCTGAATCCCCGTTGTGAGCAAACATCTCGCTCCACAACACACCGGCTGCCTCCTGTGCCACACACACAGCTGTGCGTGGATGCACACGTACAACCATGCACTTCCGGAACGTGCGTACCCACAGATGTTGGTCCATGTGTTAAACTAGGAGGGAGACTTCAGAGTCGACAAGCCTCACCTGAAGCCAACTTCCCTCATGTTCCCGCATAAAAGCAACAGAAGCGCTGTCACAGGAGAGGGAAGTGAATAGTGACACATCTTCTCCTACCCCAGCCCCTTTTTATTTCTTTGCAAAGCGCCTTTGAGCCCCAAGGAGTTAACTAACTTGTCCTTGGGTTTCTCCAGGGGCAGCACAGCTGAGTAGTGCTCACATTCCTCTTTTCTCATTATTTGTTCTGGCGTTAATTGTGATTGAAACGCTCCTGCATCACACCTAAAAACTGAGTATTTGAAAATGAGCAACAATCATACAGACTTGGTAATCGGGATGGCACTTTTATTGCTTTTTTCTTTATGAGCCTGGAGCAAACATCATGATGCTCTTGAATACCTGAGTGTTTTTCAGGCACAACATTAGGATGTGTGTGTGTATATACATAGAAACACACACAAATGCATGCAGCATTACTCCACGTGTGTGTGCTTATGTGTATAACGATTCAAGATTTTCTCACCTTCACAATCAGAATTAATCAATATAATTTTACACCTAACAATACCTCGGTTTCCCAGAAAGAGGACTCACTAAAACTCAACAGGAAAGCTGAATCTGAAGAGCTGATAAACCCTCAGGACTTAGGCAGAAAAGTTTCCAGAGAATGAAGAACTGGCACTCATTGCTTGTGCACTGCAGCAAACTGCAGCAATCTGGTGATTGTCTGGTGAGCAGCAGAGGAGAGCAACTCAAACTAGACAACCCTCCCTCCTGAGTGTAACCACGCCATTGAAAACTGCTGCTTGACATAGAATGGTTTGCGTTGGAAGGGACCTTAAAGATCATCCAGTCCCAACACCCTGCCATAGGCAGGGACACCCTCCACCAGGTCAGGCTGCCCAGGGCCTCACCTGGCCTGACCTTGAGCACCTCCAGGGATGGGGCCCCCACAGCTCTCTGGGCAGCTGTGCCAGTGCCTCACCACCCTCTGAGTAAAGTATTTCCTCCTAAAATTAATCAAAAACCTCCACTTCCACTTTTAAACCATTCCCCCTTGTCCTGTCACTATAGACTCTGGTAAAACAGTCTGCTGCCATCTTTCCTGTTGGCCTCCTGTAAATTTTGGAAGGCCACAGTGAGGTCTCTCTGGAGCCTTCTCCTCTCCAGGCTGAAAAAGCCCCGCTCCCTCAACCCCTCCTCACAGGAGAGCTGCTCCTCCCCTCTCATCATCCCCATGGCCTCCTCTGAACCTGCTCCATGACCTCCACGTCCTTCTTGTGCTGGGGGCCCCAGGCCTGGATGCAGTACTCCAGGTGGGGCCCCACGAGGGCAGAGCAGAGGGGCACAATGCATTGAGTGCAGCAGAGGGACATGCAGCAACGTAGAACCCCTCTGCAATGTGTCTGTAGGATTAGGCCAGCAGAATAGATGCGTGCCTCATAGTATACTGCACAAACGGTACTCCCACTTCTTCGTGATGCCATTCAGTAAAATACCCCAAAAATAACAGTTCTGAGAATCTCTACCCTCAAAGCACTTCTCGAACATTGACGTTACCACGCTCCCATTAAACAAGCAAGACCTGCACTCTCCTGTGCAGTGCTGAAAGGCCTCGCTCAGCGCTGAGCAGAGCCCGCTGCATGCTGCCAGGAGGGAGCCCTGCTCTCCCAGGGCTGCACACAGCCAGCAATGCCTTTCAAAGCACATCTTCGTCCTCAGATCCTGTCACCCTTCAATAGGACAGCCATCTGTTAAAAGTCAGCGACATTAAAAATAAAACGCAAGCAAATGTGCAGGCAGATCACAGAGACAAGCGCAGCAGATGCCTTCACTCCCCTGGCAGCGAGGCATTCCTGACGGCAGCTGCAGAACGCTGCAGTTCGGACCTGCTGCCCTCACCAGACCCCATCCGCTGCTTTCTTTTCATGGTGAGCACAAAGCTAAAGGCACGTCACAGCAGCAAACTTCACCTGCAAGGAGATCAGCTGTAAGGAGCCCAGCTTGACTGCAGTCAGGGGTTTTAATGGAAAAGCAGCTTGTTGTCCAAGCCAGGGCTAGCACGCAGATGAGAGCACCTTGGTGCCATGACTGCTCGGCTGACAGGTTTTCCTGCATTCTTGCTACTAAGCTGCAAAGAGAAAATTCTGGTTTTTGGTGCTTCTCACGTTCAGATAACGCTTACAGGAGCCTATATCCATGCAAAGCGTCCTGAGTTTAACTCACCAAGTGCCCCAAAGGACAGTGCAAATGCCTGCAGGCCAAAACCCACGCTGCTTGGGTAGGAATGCAGAGAATGCTGAGAGGAATGATCTCCTTTCCTCTTGCTATTTCGAGCTGGAACCAGGTACATATTTCAGTGTCTAACACTAAACATGCTTTTAGGGGAAACTCTGGGGTGTTTATCATCGAAAGCTCTGCTTTCCCTGAACATTACACTTCATGCTCAAAAGAGTATCTCAGTCTTAGAGAAAGATCCTGAAATGCTGTTAACAGCGATCTTTAACAGGAGTCGCACTGTGTGATAAACAAAAATTAAGGAACAAAGGAAACCACAGATTAAAAATACTGCTGCCATAAGCGCACGAGCCCACGCTCCAGAGGCAGTGGGACTCTCCCTGCACAGCAGCTGCCAGCTTTGCAGGCACAGAGCTCGCTCTGCAGCGGCTGGGGCCTCTCCCACCAGGCCCCTCTGGCCTGCGGAGCTGCTGGGGGCCACTGGTCTGACCCACAGGCACCCCACAGCTGCTGCCATCCCCTCTGTGGCCATCTGAATCACAGCCTAAGAGTGTGGGTCTGGGGTCTTGCCGTACACACACCAACTGCGGGCAGCTGAAGTCCTGAATTACAGCCGGCCCCCTCAAAGGCCTATGCATCCCTCTTCCATAGTGGCTGGTGAGCAGGAAAGGATTACGGTGCTCAGTGGAGCCTGAAAGAGTTCTCTTGTCAGTCTGCATCACATTACAGCCGTGAGCTGGGATGCCAACGAGTTCTGAAGGGGAGGAACTCCGGGTGAGCAGCGCCTGGCACCAGGGGTTCCGGCCTCGGCCAAGGCCTTTGGGTGTTACATCAGAAGGCACAGGTGGGAAGGAAGTACGGTGATTAAAAGGCACTGACAAGTGGTTCAGAAAGAAAATGCACAGAAAAAGGAGAAAGGGCATTTCAGGTGGGATATTATATCCCATTTTAACATAAATAGTCTGTTGTTGTATGACATTAAAAAAAAAAAAAANAAAAAAAAACCCGCCTTTCCTCCTCTTACCCATTCAACCCTTTTTCTCCCCCCCCCCCCTTTTTGATTGGCTTAATAGAAAGATAGGGCAGGCCAGCACCTTGCCCCCATGTTCCAACAGAAGCCCCTTTAATATACAGTGTTACAATGCGAGTGACCAGCTTCGTCCCCACATACTGAAAACCCTGCCAGGTAGCCTGGAGTTGGAGCATTCACTGTTGGGACGTTACAGAGAAGTGTGTCAGAAAAAGGAAAAACTCTGAGTTTTCCACAAATACAACCGGGCAGCTTCGCGAGATGTACAGGTGTTGACATGCTTCTTATTCAACACGCTTCCTCAATTCTTTTTCTTTAGACACAGACCCCTTAGCTTGTTTTGCTTAAGAAACACCAAACACTGGACAGGGTAGGTTGGCACAAAGCTCTGCTCTGAAGACAATTTGATTTTTCAGGTGTCAGGCAGGATTTCTCCTTACAAATGTCTTCCTATGTTGGTAACAGCTCAGTTCAGAGGGTGCAGTAACTACGAGCAATAAGAAGCGGTGACAACAAGGGGCAAGCAGCACACCTCTGCTTTGCTACAGGAAACCAGACTACGGATACCGATACCATAAGCAAAATGGATGTGCCCACTTTACCTCAGAATGAACCTCCCAAACAGGTGGAGCTGGAAAGATTACAGCTTGATATAAAGTGTTTTGTTAATAATCCTGGATGGAAGATGCCTTTTTTTTTTCCCCTGATTACTTGCACACTAGCATAAGGAAGACTCAGCCTCCCTGGAGACGTGCTATTTCTGGCTTAGTAAAACCAATACTTTTTAAACTGTGCTGAAAATATTTCGGCAGGAATTCCCAAGTAAGCCTGGAACACCTGGACCAGATATCCTGCTCTGCTGCAACGCGGCCCGTTTAGGGCTGCCTCAGAAGGTCCCTCATGCTGCACTGTTACCACCTTATAAACAGGAGATAGCAATGTTGGCAAATGAAATCAGTGCCTCATCACACCCTCACGCTGGTTTTCTACTGCCAAGCACAAGATAGGATAAGCTAGGTTTTAATTCAAAAGATCTGAATGAATGAGCTCATGAGTAAAAACACCGACAGAATCATTGAGCCCCAGACCTTTATCTAAGGCAATACACAGCTGTACTGAGTTTTGCAGGGCCGAGGCATTTCAGTGCTGGAATACCGGTAACTCTGAAACTACTACAATGGAACTGCTCTGACTTCAGCCACCAAGAACTGCATAGCATAAAAAAAATCCAAACTGGTTTTAGAGGTCAAAATCAGCAAATCCCATCAAAACTTTCATCACTTCCACACTTTCAAACTATGTCATTGCATATTTTCACATTTTGTGAGTCAAAACTTGGGAATGAAAATAGTGTGTCTTTATTGATATTCTGCCACAAGTTACTGCAAGTGCTCTGAGTTAACCTTGCACACCTATCTGCAAAAAGTGGAGGCTTGCTTATAGAAGGCAACAGATTTTCTGTCACCAGCTCTTGCTATGCTGCCATATGCGACTGTAGCATTATTTTATACAAGCTGTAAGAGGTACAGCAGAGTCGCTTTCTCTTCCATACTGCAAGCACACCGAGATGTATGCCTTGATGCTAAGCCTTCCCTGACTTCAGCAGGACTTCCCCACCCCTTAGGTAAGCTCGTACACAACACTGCAGGACTGGAGGTTATGATAACAAAACCTGTGACGAGGGGGCCGAGAACAGAAACTAAGACAGGAACTCAACAACTCACTGCATTCATCTCACTGAAGGAAATCAATGTCTTTTCATCCTATTGAATGTTAAAAACAAACAAAGATGTTTAAGCACAAAGTATATATTTATACCAAATAAAACAACTGAAAAAGTATTACATAAAGAAAAATAATGTAACAGAATGTACGTAGGTACCTAACTTACAGTCATGCTCATATCTAAAAAGTAACATTGGTAACTAATATATGTAATTTTTGACAAGGGTGCATTTAAGAGTTCTCTAACATACAACATTCTAAGTGTGTAGAGTATTTTTTTTCTCCAAGATACAGAAAACAAATTATTTTACACAGGCACACCTGTTAATTTGAATAAAAAACATGCTTGTAAGTGAAAAGGTCACTTTTCACATTTTAGTACTCATTTACCAGACGTGTGAAAGCTATGTAGTGTTAATCATGTTGAAACTGTCTCTTCTCCTTTTGCATTGGTGAGCGCCAACACTGAATGGTACATCAATTGATCCACGTGGTTTCCTGACCCTGCCACCTGCTCCCAGGCAGCAGCCCTGCCCAGGTGCTGGGCAGCCCAGTACTGTACAGCCCCATCTGTCTGCATGTAGTGTATTTATAACCAGAAGCTATTACAATTATTACAATGATTTGTTTCAATATATACATCAGTATAAAATACTACCCAAAACACTTTCGCATTTCAAACAATTTTAACCACTTCATCAAACAATGCATTTGCAGAATTAAAAAAAAGAAAAACAAAAAAAAAAACCAAATTAGTGTTGATTGCCAACAGTACAGCATGTCTATGGTATGTTTCCTAGAAAGTGAGAGAACGGAAATGTATGAAAATCAATTAAAATAAGTGTCACAAAACAGAATTAATGTTAGAGTAGTTCAAGGATTCCCAGTTTGTCAGTATCTACCCTAAGCAGTGCTACCCAAATACAGTATAAGCCATTTAGTGTTTTTACAATGAGAAGAAAACATTCAAATATTAAAGCTGCAACAAACACACAAAAGCAAGGAAAGAAAATCTGTTCTGTATGCATCTGTGTTGTACCAAGGCACAGCATGTCAGGAGTTTGCACTCAGTGCATTGTATGTGCTGTCATACCTGGATACAACTGTGGAAGACAACTGAAATGGAAACAGTTCTGAATTTCCTTGCTGTTGTGGTTTTATGTCATACCATTCAAGTTATAACAGCTTAGTGTCATTTTTTCCTGAAGGGAAGAGGAGAGAAGAATTCATAATGAAATTTTTAAAATGCTACTAAAGTCCCTATCTTGGGCACAATATACTGCTTGAGGAGCTACCATGTCATTGCACAATACAGAAGTGGCCTATTAATCGCTGAATTACCGGCGTAGCAGAACATATTGGTCATTGCAGATGTGTTCTGAAAACTGGTATTTTAAAACCTGCCTGTATTCTTTAACAAGCCATAAACAATTCTGTGTATTTCAAATACTCATATCCTTACGTAAAGTAGTGAATGTACATTTACAGTGGCAAAATTCATATCTCTGCCTCTGCTGCTTCAGTTTTTAAAATGAGACTTTTTCAGAGTTTTCATTCTATATAGTATCCTAAAACATATTTATTTCTGAAGCATAAAAATCCCAATGATAATGCTAATATGGGTTATTTGTTTTGCCGATCCATTCCTAACATGAAAACTAACCAGCTTTGTTAAAAACAAAATAAAGCATACCATCCAAATCTCTCCCTGGGAGAAGTCCCTGCTAGCTGAGATTTTTTTTGAAAACCAAGTTTCATGCTTACAGCATCTTTACAGTCATGTTAAACACCCTTGGAAATAAAGGCTCACGTTGAGAGTAGTGACAGGCCCTTAATTACAGAGGTGCTAACTGGTGACACTATTTTTCATCGGAAAAAAAAATCAGAAAATTTCATAGCTTATACTGAAAGTTTGATTCACGCTCATTTTGTTCGTTTAAAAATACTCTTTGGAAACTGTCAACTCCTGCAGACAACTTAGTGATACATCTTTTCCTGTTAAAATAAAGATAACTCATATTCACCTCTACCCCATGCTAAGCTCTACTACTAATATACACTTCATTACTTGCTCATGTCACCATCTAACACATATCTTTACAGTCTTCTACATAGTGTCCAGGGCTTATTTTTCACCAAACAGAATTTGACAACTATTATACTTCAGAGTTTTTATTGAGGATTCTTNCCTTTTCATTGCAACTTAGAGTGATATTAATGGTTCAGACTATTTCCCATGCTAACTCTGGAGAAAATTTTCATAGTTTTTTCCCATTAAAGAATCTGAACTCGCTGATATCAAAACTGAAAACAAGAGAGATTAGATCCATCAGTCATTTTAAAATCGTTTCTGCTACTTTAAAATGCATTTTAAAATTGTACATAGCACACTTAAAACCTAATTCAAAATCTTGCAAAGAAACATGAAAAATAAGCCACTGGTCGTGAATTCTAATGATTACATTCAAAGCTAGCCTTTAAAAAAAATAGAAAAGTTACAGGCAAAACATACTGTTTTATGTACTCACTAGCTTATCAGGCTACAATAGGCATGTTTTAGGTATAAAAAAAGCAGACAATTCAGATTTAAATAAGACTATGTGAAATCAGAAAAACCCTTAGATTTCACTATTTAAAAAAAGATCACCTAGAATTACTTCCCATCCTACAGCTACAGTTAAATCAACTAACAAAAATAATCAAACTATTTTTGACAAACGAGTTAGGCTAGAATAAGTGGCAACAATCAAAGTTCATATATGTTTCTATGTAAAATGACTCATGATTTACTATAACATAAAATATGAACAAGAGCACTTTGTGGCTAATGAAGGAGCTACTCGTAGAAACACTTAATGCCAGTCTTCAGCCCTCCTTTAAGTCGTATCTCCAAATCAGTATTGAGTTCTTTTGACCAGATACATCATTTTTGGCTTGTCACCCCAGTATGTCACGTTTTACCACTTTCCACAGGCAGCAGGAGACAACTAGCTGAGCAAACTACAAGCAGTGACATGCAGAAATTAACTCTCAAATCTGAGTACTTAGATAAAAATGATATGCAAGCGCACACTAGGACAAAAGGAATGGCATTCGTCATTCAGATAGGCTCATCGTTCCCTCCCCCCCGCCCCCCAACAGTAGTTGCAACAGCAATAGAAAAAGATCAAGAAGATGTCTGTTCTTCAGAGTCAACTGTGGAAAAAAGTCAGCAATATATAACAGCAGCGATGGACAAGGAAGAGCAACATGAAAGAATCTTGCTGAATATTTGTTCATTTACTTTTTCTGAAGACAAGCCAAAGTGTGCCACGCTGGCTTGTTCTCAACTTCAGATACATATGTCCTATTCTCCTTAGATCCTTCACAGATTTAGAATTCAGTCTCCCTGAGGCCCCTATAACCAAGTAAGAAAACTCTCTTTATCTAGCTTGGTGGCTGCCAAGACAGATTCCATGTCATTAAGGATGTCAGAGCTCAAAGCCTCTTGCAGACTTGGCATCAGTTCTTCTCCTTCTATATTCATCCCATCTCCTTCCAGTGTCCCAAGGTCCACATTTGTCCCTGGAATGGCTTCAAGGTAGTCTGGGAACCGGTTCTGATGGGACGGTATGTTACTTTGGCTGATACTGTCACCTAGTTATAAACACAAAGCAAGATGGATATTACATTTACTGGAAGTACCAAACCTACAATTTATCACAACTGGCTAAAGGTTAATCCTGGGTCTCTTGCATCACACACGCAGTGTGATTCATAGAAATCCATCACAAAACTCAAAGACGACTGCATGCAGACATACAAGGAACTTGCCTTTGTTTCAACCTTTCCACCTACAGATCTTTGATGTCATTTAGCATGTTTTAATTTTTATGCTTAAAAGAGAATACTGAGTCAAATATTATTTTGGAGCAATATTAGCAATACTGGATGAGGTATTGTTCTTAGCTCAATACAAACTATTTCTTAAACAAGCAAATGGACGCTCAAATTCCACATAACTACAGCAATTATACCATTTATGAAGCCTCCCAACAGTATTTATTACAAGTATGTTTTTCACAAATTTAACTAAATTTAACTACAATATATCTGTTACAAAAGAAGGTAGAACAACTATGCAAAAAAATATCAAAGCTTCTCAGAGTTGCTCATTTCCATTGCAAAGGGGCTGAGCATTTGACAGCAGCACATTTGAAAAGCATGCATTAAGACTGAAGAAAAACAAACCTGTATCCATCTCATCAACACTGTTCAGGAAGTCATCGGGGGTTCTGGGTACACTGTAACTGCTCATGCTAAGTCCGCTGTCTGTGCTTTCATCTCTGGAGTGATATGTTCCACTGTAACAGAAGAAATGCAGCAGAAAATGAGGGTAGAGTGCCAAAGAAATTAAAATAGTCAGACACTCGTTTAAGAACAGTTCGTGGGCTTCGATAACATTGCTGCCACAAGAAATGCTCTGTTCTAATTAAAAGCTGGAGTCTGTGTGAGACACCTGGTTTTTATTTTACACTGACCTTTTCCAATTAAAACCATGTTATTTAGATTCAAATTAACTCAGTAAGGACATACTTAAGCAGCTTTACGAAACTGCCTACCAACGTTCTGCATTGTTTTAAACTTTTCATACCCACCCACAGCCAAAAACCATCAGAAGCATATCACAGTCCTTAATGATCACAAAACTTAATAACGGTGTACATTTCACACTTCCATAAGGATTCAAAAAATTCTAACTACTGATGTCCCCTTGTTTAATCAGCCACCAACGTCTATTTTTAGGTCAGTGGTGTTATAAATAGGAGCTACAGTTGGAACTCCTTTAGCAATTCTTCAGTTGCTTCCCACTGTTGCATTACTACTAGTTCAGTCATACTTGTCATGGCAAGAGAGCCCTAACATAAATCAAACACTGGTACAGAAGCCATCCTGTAAACAGACCCTGTTCAGAATGATCCTGTTGACAGAACAGTTAGCAAGATGGCACAGGGCCTTACATACATTGGTTTTCTCACTGCCACCTTACTACCAGTGGAGCAAGCAAGACCAAGGAAGTTGCACTGGGAAATCTGGGATGGGAGTGGAAGAACAGGTCAGCCAAATGATCAGCGGCATTCAGCTGCGGCTGGAGGGGGTCCTGTTTTCACTTGACTTCCTTATAAGTTAGAAAACTATTGCTTTAAAGGTAGAACAACAAGAAAAGTTATATACAGTAGTGCAAATCATTATCCTGACTAGAACAATTATTTTCCAAAGCAGGAAGCGGGGGGTTGCTACTTGTTATACAAACCAGACAGATAGGCAAAATCTGAAAACATTTTGCTATGATAGCTGAAGGATGCAAACAGTCACAGCAGTCAAAATGGCCACAAGCAGAAGCAGCTGTAGAAATATACCATTACCTCCCTCCCCCACGTCTGCTAACATCCGAGCTTTACAAAATACTTCCAAGTCTGTATTTCTTCCACTTGTAGTATTCACTGAGAACATTTACAGATTCTCCATCTTGAATACTAAGTGCAAATCAGTTTGATGTACAAGCTGTACAATCAAGCTGTACATCAGCTTCATTAGCATTTGAAGACACGCTGATCCTGCTCGAAATGTTTTCATGAAATCTATAGTGTATGCCTTGTCAAGTATGCAGAGCCAAACAGAAGATGGCTGAACAGCTGCTCAACATCGGATGAATACATATATTAGATTTCACAAGATCATCGTTGCCACACATCGAAGAAAACTGGCATTTCTACACAGTTCAAGAGCAAAGTTTTTTTTTTCCCCAGATTGATTTAAAAATAGTATCACCATGCATTTGATAGCGATCATAACAAGTAAGCTATTTAAAACTTGTGTAAAAAAAAAATGCTGGTTTACTTTGTGGGACTAGAAACAGAACTGAGACCACGCTGAACTACATCATTCTAGTTCAGAAGGCATTTTGGCTGGTGCTGTCACACTTGGAATGTCAGGCCCTCCTCTTTCTTTAAATCACTTCTTAATAAACATTTCCTCTCTTCAGAAAAGATTTCTTCATTTAGTAGTCACGCCACCCAAAATTACTGCATGTAACTAAACTGCATGACCCAAAATAGAGCGGATGCTTCTTCAACAAATACTTGTTAAAATATGTGTATACAAAAGAAGAAAGCCCAATTTAGGAACTAAACAGAAAATTACCATCACTGCCAATATAAATCTAACAGTCAAAAACACAACCAGAGTAGCAAGTCAAAAGGTAAAATCATCTAATAAAGTCTAAATATTCTGCACTGCTGAATTTTTCACTTAAAAATGAAATACAGAATACAGGCAGTAAGTACTGAAGAAAATAGGCAGAAGACTGACTACATACAAGACAACTCATATCCACAGATGTCCTTAAAGCAGTCCCTTTCCCTTACACATATGCCAGAATTAAATACAGTGATGTACATACTACCTAGAAGGGAACAATGCTTAAACCAAAATGCAAAATTAAAAAAAATGCCAAAATACAAATTAAAAATACCTGAACAGAGGTGAGGTACATATTTTTCAGTATTCGGTGTAGAATAAGGGCTGCAAAAAACCACGGCCCAGTTAAACATATTTGCAGCTAGGCAAATGGTAACTTTTTGTACCTTACAGTAAATGGTCCTTGCCAATTATCAATCTGGCAGAAAATTACAAATAACTTGAATTTCTTCTTTCTAGCTTTTTTCTTGTTTCTAGTTAAAGATCTATTATTTTGTGTGTCATATGCACAGAAACACGATGGACAAAATGCATTAGCCCACTGTTAGAATACTTGGTGTACAGGAGAGTACAGTGGTAATCTAAAAACTAAAAGATGCAGAAAACAAGTTTAAGATGTGAGAATATTGCATTGATTCAGAACAAATTTCAAAATACGCCTGGGTTTGATGTATGATGACAACAGCCTTCCAGAAAACCAAACTAGTTCATTGCTACAACGCATCAAGGTCATCTTCTATCTACGAGGATTTCTCCATTTAGTAGTCACCCTATGGAAAATTACTGCCCATAACTAAACTGTATTACTCCAAGTGTAATTTTAGATAAATCAGTAGACAGTTTTCAGATTTCTTGTCCTTTTTATTCCTCGGCACAGGGCCAGCACAACTAAGGATCACACCAGGTTCCAGGATGAATTCCATGGAAAACAATTCCTCCCTCTAACAGAAAATTAAGTTTTCTAAGTAGATTTGTTTGTTTCGGAGGTAGGTCTTCCTGAAAGGCTGACCCAAAACTTAGAAATATCACTTACTTCCTTAGGGATTTTAATAACAAAATATCACTGCTTTCTTCTCCACATACAAAGCCTACTTTTTTTGACTTGCTTTTCTCCAATACACACAAGGCAGCGCGTACCTTGAGAAGGAAACTCTTCTGCCTCTCCAACGGAAGCACACACACATTACCACTTCATGCAGTGGGAGAATGACCTACAAGCCACAGATGTTATTTTCACTAACTGAACTATGTGAATTGCAACAGATTCCACTGGCAAGATGGGGTAAAAGCATACCCTCCATCTCTACTGAATTTTACTAATTAGAATGAGAACGAAGTATTTAAAGGGGTGGAGAAGGCTCTTGGAAGAAGCAGAAAATGAAGACAAATGTGAAGTGAGCTCTCAGAATATCTGTAACTTAAAAAGTTACTTCTTTAGGATGAAAAACCTACATAGGAGAGATTGGTAACATTACATAATTTAAAAGAATACAAGAAGAGATTCGTAATTGCAACAAAGGTTTACGAAGATTTTAACAGTTTTCAGTATTTAAAATTATGTCAGTTATTTTAACTTGCCCAACTCCAGAATCACGTCAGTTCTAACATGATGTGGACTTTTTACCTTACAAGCAGATTTGAAACTCTATTGGTAGCAAAAATATGGAAGTTAAGACTTGCAATGCAAGAGTTAAGGTGTATTTTATGTTGTTTTTTCTTTCCCTTCGCTGGTATAATAATGCACCATTAAGGAGAAGGACAAGCATGTTATACTTCATGAGCACTTACAGTAAGCATCTTAAAGTTAGGCTAACATTTCAAGGTAATGCAGAAAAGTACCAATGAACTCTGACAGAATATGTAATTTTTCTCTTATATGGTAATGGATGCTGAGTTGTTACCAGTTTAAACCACTGATGAAATTTAGTTCAACAAAGTCCTACAAAATTAACTGCTACGTCTTAAGTTCAAACATTCAGTCCTGCTGAAAGATAGGTAGATTGTTTTTTTTTTACTCCAGTAACTAAAAATGCGTTTAGTTCAGAGATTAGATTGGCATTTTCATCTTTCCTTTTCAGCATGTTAAGAAAAAAATATAGATGCAAGATATCACAAGCTACAGCAGGTTCTCCAAAATTGTGATAGTTAGTACGAAGCATTGGCAAGCTGTAATTAGAACAGTATTTCCAACAAAACAAACACTCCTCCACTCAGAGGGATTAAGGAAAAAGTTATATAAAAACACTGGTCTACATTGTAAAATTCTAACTCTCGAATTCAAAGGCCCATGCTTCAAAATAATGCAGCATTTAAAATGAAGCATGCCACTATTTGCAGAGCTAACATTAACAGAGTAAAAATACTGCTAAATTAAATACCTGAAGCGATGGGGAGGGGTGAACGGAAAAACCTTAAAATGAACCTCAAGGTGTAGTCCTAAATGTGCCTCACAGTTCATTTGATCTCATAGCAAGCTATTCACAAATTCTTCTGAGTCAGTAATTTGAAATGACTGCCAGTCAACAGATTATGCAGAGGCAAACATGTTATGACTTTGAATAAAAAACCTCCCTACAAGTCTGAACAGACTACTTCCTCCCACAGGAGACAGCTTTTAATCCTCAACTTTTACTAGACTTGCCATTTAAGGAAAGATTCATTTACAGCTGTGGCTTTTGGCACACACAGATGTTCAAAATAAACTATTACACGTACTGAACAGAATTTTAAATCAATTTTTTTCCCTCCAGTAGCTACTCCTACAAACCTGTTAAGAAAGGGATCAGAACTATTTGTAGTCATTGTTCTCAGTTCCTGAGACATTCCAGGAGATGATACAGGATTTTGAGATCCACCATCTTGTTCCATGGTTGGAAGCTGGCTCCGGAGAGCCAATTCCTAAAACAGAGGTGAAGAGGAGAAAAGAAGAGATCACATTAGGCATTTGAATGCATTTTTCAGATACATAAACGTGACATTTCAGGAAAACCAATGCTTTTAGTGTTCTCAGTTACTAGATATAAATGAAAGTAAGTTTCTGAAGACAAAGCAAGAATTTTTACTGGCTTCAATGATAATAGAAATTTCACCAGTCAAGCCCAGTAATACAGGGATGTCATTGTAAATATATCTATTTATGCATATAATTATCTTATGATTAAATAATTTTTTTTGTGATTCACTTCTATAGCCTTTACTGTTATTAATATCAAAAAGAATTAACACCATCTGACCTTAAGATATGTCTGTCACTGCTGACTAGCTCATTTTTCTCATTTTTTTTTCTTTTTTTAAGTTCTGATTTAGTCTTTGAGTTCCTTTCTACTGTGCCTATTTCACTCAGCAAAGTTTCAAGTCTTTCCCTGCAAGTTCTCACTCACTCTTCCTGTCTGATGCATTTTGAGATTTGTGATTGATCAATTCAGTGACTTCTTCCACGTGTTAATCTTAAAGCTCTTCAAATCCTTGGCAATTCCTGAAGGCAGACTTTTTTCAAAGTTACGAACATCAAACTACACATGCATTTTACTTCTCTGGCTGTGCCTCAAATTGAATCAACACAGAACCATCTAATCCACCCTTAAAGTTTATCATCGTTACTTACTGAAAGTTTGACAAAAATTAAAGCAGCATTTTATATCATTTCTTCTGCCTCCTCTTTCCTTTTTTAAACAGGTAACCCATAAGTTACATGTGAAAAATGCAACAACTGTCTTTGAGCAACTCTCTGAAAACATCAGTGGCTCTCCATATCTTTTTTTTTTTTTTTTTTTTTTTTTTTTTTTTTTTGTTAACACAGAGACCAGTAGAGAAATCTTTTCATTATCTTGAGACCATTATTAGTAGTACATGAACTCCAACCTGTGCCTGGGAAGCTAATTACAGGCAAAAACCAATCCTGTCTGTCTTGACGATACCAATATTTCTCATTTGTAAAATGAGAGGTCTTCATTCAACTTTGAGCCTGAAGATCACTGCAGACTTAGTATGTATAAATATATGAAAATAGTTTTTCCCAATTCTTCAAAGCAATTTATTTAAAAGTAAAGTGTAAGGTTATTTTATTTTAGAGGAAATTGTGCCGAACAAAATTCTTCTCTACCACTTTCTTTTTCCTAAACTTGGATGTGCTTCATTCCCATTTCCATGGACTATTATTCTGTGTTTTCCTTTAATGTCAAGTTACATGTCTTGTAGTAGAAAGTTTTCTCACTCCAGTTGATGAGACCTTCACAGCTGCGTATGATACCACTGGTTTTTCAATCTGACACACCCAATTGCCTACCTCAAGTAAATACAGTCCTCTCTTCACCACCACCTAATTGGCTACTGCTCTAATAAACAGTAATAAAATTCCTTGTCCTTGTTTTCAGACCACAGGATGGTAGCCACCTTTAATCCCATTCCGTATGTTTAACCAGATGGTTTTCATTTTCTTATATATAGAGTACGCACTTGGTTTTATTACGAGTTCCTCGTTCAAAACTAGGTTTACCAGCTTCCATCAGTCACATCAGACTTGACACAAAGAAGCTGATATGGAAAGAAAAAAAATCTTTCTTTGAACGCTTCACAAATGGTGATCTGAGGGAGGCTATCTTTGGATATCAAGAAACAAGTAACTCAAGAACTGCAAAAGCTGCTTGCTCACGTCAGAATCTTTATGCCCTTCTTCTGGAGACCAGAACTCTTTCAAACGTCACTTGAGCCTTTCCTTCTCTGAGAAACTACCTTCATGTGACACAACTACTTTTACTTTCACCTAAATCCACCTTGTTATTTTGTCCAATGAAAAGCACAGGGGTTGGAGATCATGAGTTTGCACCACTGCTTTAAGAATCTTTTCAGCCTGCAGCATATATTTGGCATATTTGGCACATTTTCATTCTCCACTCTGATAGCAGAGGTGTCCACCAGTCAGTCCTCCTCTCCCTGTTCCTATGTCACTACAACTACCTGGCTGCGGCAAGAACTCTCTGGCCTTTTCCCTTTCCCTTGATTTGATCTGTATGTTGCATTTTTATTTCCTGACCAGGATGAACAAGAGGAGCCAGGCGCCAGTAGCCTCCAGAACAAGCTTCATCAGACACCAGTGCCCCAAACAGCCATGAAAAAGCAAAACCAATATGGGCTCATTTCTGTATATAAATCACTAACGTGATATTATATCTCATGGGGTTGACCTGATCTGTCACACAATCAGCACTGCCTAGTGATGCAAACACTTTTAGATACGTATATATGTATACTTAATCAAACAGGTCTCATTTCTGAGAAGTACCGACAACAGGAAAGAAAAACCCTCTCTGAACCCTAAGGAAAAATGTCAGAACAAAGGAATAAACAATCTGGAGAAGAGAATGTTACCTTTGTACTTTCTAAATCCTTAGCAGGTAGGAGAGATTGGATGAAATCTTGCCATATACAACTATAAATATTGTGGTAAAAATAAATGTCGCTCAGATACTGGCCAGCTACAAATGAAAAATCACTTTTCACTAAAAGGCCTACCAAAAAAAGATGCATTAAGCCAGGAGAGAGAACTGTATTTTGCCTATTCTAAGGTGCATATGACCTAGTGAGGTGAGTCTTCATAGTATTAGTACTAATTTTGTCCTTGTTTCAATAACAGCATTGTTAAAAGTGCAAAACTACAACTGTTTGCATTAATGCTGCTTATTTAGGAGACAAAACTACAACACTTCCTACTAGAGAGAATGTTATTCCATTACTCATTCAAGTAATAAATTTATGGCAATCTGAAAGTCTGGAAGGGAAAGGAATTACCAAAAAAGCCAAGCTATTCAGAAAAAAATACAAAATGATTATTAATAATTCCATAAGATGAGCAACGTTTTCTACAAGCCCTCAAGAGTACATTAAGCCTATTTTTCCTTGAAGGTGCATGTAATGGAAGTTAAACTTGTGTAGCCTGAATAATGGTCCTTTCATTACTTCTTCCTTTATAAAACCGATTTTCAATAAACAACTAAAGTGCTTCCTATAATCAAAAATAGTATGGTACTGTAGAAGACTGCCCTGGCTCCACACAGAGCAATGTGAACTCTAGGCTTTTAATTCATGCTTTAAAAATATATCCTTTATTAGAAGCATTTAAAGTCCGGAGGCAAAAATAAAACTATGACAAAATTCTGGCTTAGACTTCTATAACTTGATCTCATTCTATTTTTGTAAGTATGTCAAACTTTTAAGTACCTCTGGGAAAATAAACGCTTAGCGTAACTATTGCTAACACAAAAGCGGAGTTTTGGATATTACATACAAGACCAAAATGATCTGTCATCTCCTTAAGGAAAGTGATTTTAAAAATAAGGCCAGAATTGTGTAATTTATCACAGGTTGACCCTATCCAATTTTTTTTTCCAGATTTGCATAGAGATCAAGTTTTACAGGAAGTTCCAGGTCACTCGCTCTCTCTTTTCAGAGCATTTTTATTCTTATCAGCTTTCATGGTTTTGAGAAAAGGTAAAGACTCCCCTGTGTAACTCGTGCCATATTCTTACTAAAGCAAGCATAAAACAAGCTGGTCAACTTGAACAGATGCTTCAATTATTTTATTTTTTCTTTTGGTAAACTGAGAGCCAATTCTAACATTTCTGTCCCCAAACACTGCTCAACGATGAAGACTTCCACCAGCTTTACGAGGATGGAAGAGGTGTTAGGGGAAAGAGAGGACCGCTGCACTTTGGGCAGACTATCAGCACCAGTTCTTCCCTTTAAGAATTTATGTTCTTATTTGAGAGCCACAATGTTAAAGCGTATGTAGAAAAGAAACAGGGAAAATGTAGGAACAGATGAAGACAAATGAATTCAGCAGCGAGGAGTTGTGCAATTAGTGAAGAGTGAGAGGAAAGCATAAATCATTCAGTGTTGCAATCATGAAAACCAGCAAAATTAATTTCAGGGGTGATACTGATAGAGTGATAGTTAATTGCACTGTATGTGTTTGGCACCGAACTCAATTCTAGGTAATGTCTTTTGCATAAACACTCTGAACAAAAGCTTTTAAACAACACCTTTGCAAGCATGGATAGGACAGCACAAATTGACATAGATGTTTGTATATAGAGTCTGGTTTCTTCTCTGGTTTTGCAGTCCTCTGCTGTGCTACTGCTTCATACCCCTCTTGCCATGTGTCAGCCTATGCCCCCAAGCACTGCACCTGCCCAAGTGGCGTATCCCAAGAGCACCAGGCAGCCAGGTATGCGTCAGCAAGTCAGCAATCAGCCACACAGAGCTGGATGGCCTCTCTCTACCCATTTCTGTTTGCTTTTATCAAAAGCTGTTAAGCACTGCCATCTCATACTCAGGTCAAAGTGATTCATCTTCCACTGACCAATTGCTTTAGCAGTATTCATAGCCTTTTTAAAATACAAAAAGGGTTTTAAAAAGCTTCCTTATAAAACTCTTTGCTGGTAGCTTTTTACCCTCAATGAAACCAAGACAAATCATTTTTATCTTGTCAATCAAGGTCAGCTTCAGATCCCATGGAAGAATGGGAAATGAGAAAGTGAATGGGTAACACTGGAATTCACTAGGAAAGAGAAAAAATATTTCAAATCTTAGTGGAAGCAGTGTACACACAAGTATATCTTAAGTTAAAACAAAAATATGAAGTTTAATGTACCAACAATACTACATATCTGAATCCTGCTTCCAACTCTGCAACATTTTCTAGACCCAACAAGAACTGCACTCTAGTTCACCCCCTGCCCCCCAAAAAAAGATGCAAGCAAGCACCATAATGCTAACCATCAAACAAAAATTTATGCTACTATTTCCTCTTTCTTTTTTTTTCTAATGAGATACTACATGGGAGGGGAAAAAAAAAAACCTTACTAATACTTCCAGCTTCGCTAACATCATGGAAGTTGCCTGCAGGATTCAGAAGTGCACTTATTTTTAATGCTGCCTTTCGTACTTTGTAGAAAACGTCAGATACACGACAGTAACACAGCTTTATATTAGTGTACATGTAAAGTGACTGAAAAAAAAAATAACAGTTTTCTAGAAACACTTTCCTGAAATACTTGAAGTAGTCTTGACTAAGCTGGTGAAAGGTATCAAACACCAGCTAAAAATGGAAAAAGAAAATGAATGGAAACTGAAATAACAGTTCAAAACCAGTTATTATTTAGCACTGTAAGTGCTTGTAATTTATGCAGATAAGAGCAAATATAAAACAAAAAGCAATACAGAAAACAGTGAAAGAGCAATTCTGACAGGCCAGGTCCTGGCAGATCTATGAACTGAGGAGTGTTCAAAACATCCCTCCAACGATGATAAGAATAAGCCTTGGGCAACAGAACAGAGAATCAGAGGTACTTCATCTTTTTTTTTTCCCTTTTTATTTTAGGGAGACGATGAACAGAGAACACATTCCAGGTACTTAGAACTACCAAGAAAGCAGCACAGAGACACCAGAAAGTTAAGACAGAAAATGGAACACAGCAGACTGCACAGGAAATGGAGCAGTTTCTGGTTCTCTTCAGTGCTGAAAACAAGCAACAGACACAAAATGAACAAGCATATACAGAGAAATCTACCACACAAATGGCTGCATAATAAGCTGATCTTACTAGAAAATACCTTAATATTAGTGGCAGAGAAATAAGAAGTCTTCCAGATTTAGCACAAGAAAGTAGTCTGCATAACAAAGAGCAACACCATCAGTTTCTCAGTATTATTTGCCTGTATCTTTTTCCACTGTATACTGGAAGGCAATGAATCTTACCTACCATCATCTAGGCCATTTTATGATTTATGCACAAATTGACTGACGTCTACTTTAAGTTAGATGTTGACAGTTGGATGCTAAACATAGGAAACTGAAAGGAGAGCCACTGGAGGTGGAAAGAAAGTCAAGTCATTCAATCTCTTAACTGAGACAAGTATGCATCCTTAGGATAGTCACAGACAATTCACGATGATGAGAATAAGTAGCTGGACAGATGCTTGGTGTTTTCAAATTCCCTGTCTGTAGCAGTAGCCAAGAGTTCTTGTATGTAGTAAATATGGAAGCCAGTTTTTGCTTCAAATACCTTTGACTTGGACATTTTCAGAATTTTAATAAAATATGTCCTCATTCAAGCAAGAGCCTTTCACAGGACTTAGGACAAAAGATGAACCTGAGCAATTGTTTAATCTTTCTAGAAGTTCATTAAGTACCAAGGCCCCCATGCATAACAGCGAGTACCAGTGCAGGATAATACAGTACTGTGGCAGAGAGATAACTAGCAAGGATACAACATTCATCCACAACCAGAAAATCTGACCAAAGATATCGACCTTCTATCCAAGTTAAGTGGACAAAATCCTAAAGAAGGAAGAGGAGGTTGGGCTACATGTAGGATGTTAAACTAGACGACTTCCATCATTCCCTTCCAACCTATTTGATTTGATGACTAAGAAAAGCTCAGAGATTCAGTTAAAAGCTGAGAAACATCTCTCAGTGTTCATTTACATACAAGAGATATTTCATGAAAGGCAAATTTGAAGAACGCTGGTGTGAGGTAGTTTCTTTACAAAAGACTTTGATAGTCTCTCTCTAAATTATACCAAGTTCTCACAGAATTAAGAGCACTGACCATTCGAAGATTTTACTTTCTGTATTCCTTAAAAGAACATAAAAAATTTAGCAGTAGAAGCCATTATTCTTCCCTCAAGCAAACTCTTATTATCATGAAAGCAGAAAATTCCTCTAAGCTTAATGAATTTTTTTTCACAAGGAAACATATCTGTCAACCAGAATTTGACTAGAGAACGTTACTTTTCCTACAGCTTTTCCAGATTTGCTAGGTTGACTATGACTCGATCAGATGTAGGTAACTAGGACTTCAGTAATAGCACCACTACAGCAGAGAGGCAATATCTGGTTATAAAGCACAACACCAAGAGAACAATTTCCAGAAATAGTTCTCTAAACACCTTCTTCCATATGCAGTTGCTCATTACATTATTAAAGGGACATATGAAAGCACAGAGAAACATTTAGGTGTGTTACATAACTTAAAAGTTGACATGGTTGCATATGTTTCTATCCATCAGATCACTCAAAGCTGGCTTGGCTCATTGTCAAGTGCAGACTAAAATTGATCCCAGTTAGGTGAGTACAGATGGGAGACCACTATGAAGCCAGTTTAAAGGTAACTGGAATTCTAACGTTTGCATAAGTCCTTTCACTGGTTCCCATCCCAAACAAAACAGAATGATCAATACACACGTCTACAAATTATTGACAAGGTCCCTTGAGTTTTTGTAGCTTTTTACTGCATTAAGCCAGAATTTTATTAAGTTTGAGAAAGCTGATCTTTCTAATTTAAATACAAAACTGATTCCAAGGACTTCCATTTGCTGCATATTTCTAAGTTGGCAACAGGAAGAAGAAATTACTTTGGAAGACAGAACAACAATACGATAGAGTTTCAGGCATACCAGAAAACACAGAGTATGGTTTTGGCATTCAGTAAGAAAAGCATCACTTCTGAATGACCTAATTGTAGCAGAAGATAAGGTGTTTCCAGCAGTGTGGAGGAGCACGCTTCTCTGTGTATTTCCTTGTACACCAGCAACTTAAGTCATTTTCAATCTGCCTTCATAACAGGATCTAATGTTCATCAATGGGAGCATTATGTGATTAATGCTCAGTAAATGAATCAAATAGTTGGATAATGATTACATCTCAGGTAAAGTGCTTGTTTTAGAGCTCTGCTTGTACTGCCAAAGATGTTTTCCAGTGTCAGTACCATGTCTGAAGTCTGAGTTTCTTATTTTGAAGATGACCTTCTCGGAAAAACTAGCAATGTATGAATTCTGTAGTACGCTTCAGAACATGATAGTACATCAGTACTCATGACTTCCAAACAGAATATTTTCTCTTATTCTAGTTTTCTTGCATAGTGCATAATGTTGTTCTTCTTAGAAAAACAAAGTACAATACAAGCCAATATAAATATTATCCCAAGAGTCAGTAGATTAAGAATAATATTAGTAATAGCAAGCAAGAAGCTCTCTGAACATATCCATACATCCACCCTTTCTCCGGGAATTCATTCCATATTCAACTTCTGAAGTGCCCAAAAGAAGTCTACTTCCAATGGTTTGTTGTGCTACATATTATGACCATTTTCATTTGCTCTGAGCTTGGAAAGCTTTTCAGAATTATTGTTTCCAATGGAGAAAATGTATCTGTGCAAGAGCTGGTTAAATGTCAAAATGGAATAATTACATACTACATCGCCACAGCAATTACTTTATTAGTCTAATCTATTAAATTATTACACTGTACATGCTAAAAAATCAAATAGTTTAAGTGACTTTTTATTAACAGATTTACAGATATCCTTCTTTAAGATCACACCTGCTTAAACAAACTGATGAGGACATTCATACAAATAGCATTTAAAAGCCACAAACTACTACCTTAGAAATAATGGGAGGTTTGCTTTAAATACACATCTTGATGACATCGGGACTGGAACAGCAGCATCTTCAAGAATGCTAAACAAGAACGTTGCTTTCAATGCAGAAAAAGGTGCAATGAATTCCTCATTGCTTTTCAATATTGATATCAAGTTGTGGTAATGCAGCACTCTCAAAAAACAATGTTAGGCTCGTGATCAGAGAAGTGGTTCAAAAACATGCATGGCAGAGCTTGTTTTTTTCTTAGAATGCCTTTATGTAGCAAAGTTCCTCAGCTAGTCTAATGCTTTCATGATTCTAATTACGCTGAAACATCAGTTAAGAGCCTACCTGATGTTTTGGAGAATTTGCTGTGCTGGGATTGATATTCCGCATTGCCTAAGAGTAAAAATAAGATGGATAAAAATTACTTTAGCTGCATAGTTTGCCTACGCAGGCTGTCTTATAAACACCATCTTGTAGTATCAGCCCCCAAGACAGGCCAGATGGGACAGGATAAAGGAGTTAAGAAACTATAAAAGTCATGACACAGTGAAACAAAACTCACAGATTTACCAAGGATGCATATTTGACAGAAAAGCTGGATGCCCAGAGAGAACAACACGAAGGGAACTGGCTATCACCTGGTCCAAAGTTAGTCAGATTCTCAATGACAACTGAGGCAAGAAGAGAATTAGAATGCCTATCTAGAAGCATGCTAGCACAGGGTAAGATGTTTGTTGGTGTATTAATAGCAAAGCAGGAACAGCAGAGGCCCAGGTGCTGAAGCAGAGAAAGCCCTGACACCATCTTTGCAATGTATTCTCACCTAGAGTACTACAAAAACTAACAGCTTTAAAGATGACCCATCTTATACCAAGAGATGCTGAAGATTCCTACAAAACAAGCCTTGACTATGAAAGAGATAACGGGAGTCAGATTCCAGGACAGAATACTGCAGGTGATGAAGAAAGAGAGAAGCTGTCTTTGAGGACAAAGATACTATCCTCTCCTGATACAAGGCCCATCACCCAAAGTGAAAAGGGAACAGGGTAGATGTAAGATTTTAAAAGCTTTTCCTCAAAGAAAAGATTAGTGCTTTCTTCAGTAGTGTCAAAAAAGAAAACAAAACCAAAGAATATCCTAAGTATCTAGCAGAGATGGCAGTCACCTCTTGAAACATTCAGATGGAAAAGTGGAAGGAGAAGGCTTAAAATGAAAAGGAAGCCAAGTCCGAATTCAAAATCCAGAGAATCCAATGTCCAGCGCTACACTTTGACATTCACTACAACTTATACAGTAGAAAATACTAAAAGAAATAGCTTGCAGTCTAATTGTGAAGTTTAAAATTCCTCATCATAAGAAAACCGCGAGTTCAAAATGCAGCATGAGTGATTGAGGTGTTCTATGCTCTCCGCCGCTGTTACACAGATGAGATTTTTAGCAACAAGCTGTCTCCTTAATGTTTCTTACATTAACTTAAAAAGTACTTTTGGATCCTACAGACTGACATGTTCTGAAAGTGAAATACTTTCCTCTGCTTAAAAGGGAGAACGAAGGCAACCGTGGGAACCAGTTTCTTCTTTTTGCATGACTCAGAACTCAATGACTATGAGGTATATTCTCAAGAGGAAACTCCAAGCAGATCAACAGTCGATGATGCCATCCTAATAGCCAAGAAACCTGCTCTTGGAAAGTTTTGTTAGAGAGGGAGGAATGGGGGAGGAAAGCAAAATCCTTCAGTGTGGTAAGTCAGACGCTTTCACTACCAACCTGATACAAGTAACAGAATGACTTCAGAACTTTTCAACTCTCAAAGTTTCTTGTACAGTTACTAGTCTTTAAGACTCATTGAAACAATTTAGCCAAAACAAAATATAATATAACATACAAAAGAAATAGTGGAAGTAGGTGTCTAACCTGTGGCCTCACCTGCCGAAGCAGTTCTTGATGCTTCAGTCTCAGCCTTTCTTTCTCCATCTGTAGCTGCTGAAGTCTCATCTGTTGTTGCTGATTGGAGCTACTCCCACCCATAACACCACCCTGGGGACTCTGAGGAGCCAGAGGGGGTGGCTGTTTCACTGGAGCACTTTGGCTGATTCGCTGATTCATGGCTAAGGAACCAAAACAAACATTTAAAAATAAAATTCAAACAAATACAAGGCAAGCATTATCCTCAGACAGGATGCATTAAAAAATTACAAGCCAGGACTATACAAAACTTGCTGTTACACTGATGTGCAGTGTGAAATGTATGCTCACATGTATTATTCCTGCAAAATCAATGCAACATTTGCATGTTTAGGAGTACATACTTGTTCTAAAAGCTCCTAAAACTGGAGTTTAAGTTGGTGAAAAAATTCAAACTGCTGGCAAAATATTTAAATTTTAATTAGAATGCTCACTTTCTCTTCTTCCTAATACATTATGCTCAATTTAGTCACAAATAATACAAATACACTTTTCTTGTTCACATGAAATCTTAGAAGTATTAAACACACAGAATGACAAAAGATGTCACTTATACCCAGATACGTTTGGGTACATGTTACCACTCCTCCTGATGAGATGCAGGTCACGCAACAATCACATATTTTTTGCGATGAGTTTTGAGTATTACAGACTCCATTTAGAGTTTTAGAGCATCCTGACATGCAAAATCAGAGCTGGTACAGAAACAGCAGACGAAAGTACTGCCATTCACACAGCAAACATTTTACTAATTCTGTGCTTTTTTCCTCCCCACAAAGGTTACGCAATGGATCTTTCCAGTGCAACTAATGCACACTGAGAACCTGTCTTCCCCTAGAAGAGAAATATCTAAACCAATTTTGTTTTATAAAACAATGCATCTACTGGACAGACTTGATGCTGCCCATCACAACACATGAGCACGGTTAAAGTCACCAGAGGCACTGGAGTTCCCTCAGTGGAACAGAAGGCTGGGAAAGGCTGACTATATCATAAGGGCAGTATTTCAGAGGCTTTCAGTTTTGGAATTAGCTCTCCGTCTTGCCTTGAACAGCCTGAATCTGTTAACATTCACAGTATGCTGCACAATGCATTTGCTGAAGCAGTAACAGGAGAGGTAGGATTTTTGTTCTGGGAATGAGGATTATGGTTTATGGGAACTAATACAAAATGGAGCGAGTTTCTTTTAGTATGACAGGCTGCTTTGGTGCAAAGAAAACCATCTGTTGTCTTAGTTTAAATTCACGTTTTCATCACATAAAAAGGATTCCTGGAACACTAATACTTAACTACTTTAAGAAAGAAGCTTTATCTCAAACAATCTGTACCACCTTTTCTCTTAAAAGCCCTTCAGTCTCCACTTCTGAGCGTTCAACTTAAGGTACATAAGTGCCTTTCTTTTTTTTCCAGGAAAGTCTAAAAATGTCTAATCTCTAAATAATGGTAAAAATGGCTGTTGCTTCACAACCTCACCCCCTTCCTCATGCCACAGCTCATTTTTCCATTAAGAGGTAATACATGACAAAAATACCATATTACTTGCTATGTCAAGAACAGAAGAGACAAGAAGGCTGTCAAAAACAGATCAAGAGTCAACTCTCTAGAGTAACCATTCCATGGAGTTAGCTCACTGTTCTAATGGGACGGTGAGTCCTATTTTCATGAGTCAAGTCAAAAGGAACTGAAGTGGTGAATAGCTTGAAATAATTTGAAATATTATTTTACGTAGTTATTCAGGAGAGAGTTTTATACACGAATAAAACTTCCTGTAAAGGTAAGCAAACAGGTGAAGCAGGAATAGAAACTGGATCCAAATGCAAATAGAAAAAGAGTGAATACGAAAGGGCTGGAGATTCAATTCCAACCTTCAAGTTCCATCCTGACCCAGAGAAAAAGAAAACAACGGGTGGAACTAAAGATGCTGTGGACAGAGCTTAAAAATCAAGCAGTTGTTCTTGTCAAGACATCCAGGAACTGAACTTCTTCCTGAAGTGGCCAGGATCAGCCAACTAGCTTTACTGTGTAAGCTATGATCCCTAGGCCAGCAACAGGAAGAGGCAGGACAGCTTCTTCCTCTGCTGAACAGGTCACAGAAGGTCCACACGCTCCAAGACATGAGAAACTGCTAAGCAAAGGTCTCAACAGGACACCAAGAGCTGTTCTGCAAAGGATATGAGCTGTGCACACAAGCTCCAGGATCTCCACCAGGCAATCTTTGCTGAAAGACTGACAGCACTTAGGTTGCCTATATGTACTAACTTAAGGCAAAGTTGATGCTAGGGAGCATAATGCAAGAAAGGATGTCCATGCAACAGCTGCAGGCAAGCTGAACATGACGCTACTGGACTGGAGAATGCATCTTCTCCTTTCTCCCTTTTTACCCAGAATCCTATCAAGTCTAGAACCAGGAATACATCTTTTGCTTTTTCCATCTTACCCTCTTCCACCTTGAAGACAGACAACGAAAGGGGTTTGTAGGGGACAACTGAAAACAGCCTCCTCCTGCTGTTAGCTAATTCTGTAACTCCAGCAGAAGTCTGTGCTATACTTCAGAAGTTCCAGAACTCAAACCCTGTTATTAAACAAGATGGAAGGTCAATTACAGTTCAAAGTAAAGGAGGACAAAGGTTAGAGTGTTAAAACTATCTATAAAATTACCTGAAAAAGGCAATCTAAGTTGAAAGCAAACTACCTAGCTTGTAAATATTACGTACTCAAAGGCTGAAAAATGTCAATTTTCATTTGGTTAAAAAGGCTCCTTTTATGGTCCAGTTTCCAGTTATATCACTCTGGCAGCATGCAGCCAAGTTGTGTTAAAGATAACTTCACTTATATTCAACAGTTCCTAACCTCAGTTAAACATTCAGCTGTAATGTTTTAAAATCCCTTCAGCATGCTTAAATTAATTCTTCCTGCATGCAATATACAAATAGCACTTCCGTAATGTCTCTTTCACTAATGTGCAACTTTGGGAATAATTTCCCCCTTATGCCATGTTTTTTATATTTTATATACCTGTATCTTTCCCACAGCTGCTTGTATTATTCCCAGTCATGCTGATGAAAGATTGCTCCATTTCTCCGATCTATTGACTTTGCAATTTAAACTGAAAGTGTTTGTCCATCATTTTCCACTTTATTCCAACACCCTAGATCATGAAATGCCTTCCAATGTAATTTTTCTAACTAAAAGTGCACCTACAACAGGAGCATCACAAAATACTGGCACTTCAGTGTATATTTAATACTCACCAATAAATATTTGGAGGCATTTAATTATATTATTTGGTAACTCTTCAGAAATTGAATTTAAGATCTCATTTCTAAATTCTTGTTCAGGCACCCATGAAAAGTATTTTCTAAGCATTTCACTATTTGAAGAACAAATGTATAAGACTTCAAGTTCAGAACAGATTATGGAGATACTTTTCATGAAAGGGGAATATTTTACCTATGAAATTAAACTAGAAGTTTGGAGATCAAAAAAAGACATTGCTAATTGAATTCTATTGACTTAAATGTGAAGTGAAGAACCAGTGGGGAGAAAACACAATCATCAGCCATTTTAGCTGATTACACAATTATGCAATCTTCAAGATAAACAGGAAGAATGTCATTTTCTATAACTTCCAACAGAATATTTAGTTTAAAACAAAAAAGGAAAGCAAGAAAACATATTGTTTCAAGTGTCAGGGAAAAACAGAGGTTTTAAAGTTTGTGGGTTTTTGCTGTTATTTTGTTTTGTCTCAGTTCTTCATTACTTACTACAGACATGACTGCACAAATTTGCACTCTAGAGAATATGCTTATCAGTGAGATCTCACATAAGCACTTTTTTTTCCACACCTCATGGGTTTGTGATGATCCAGGCAGGCAGAGCTCTTTTAAAATACCATGAATTCAAAGGCAGAAAGCGTCATTTATCTATTAGAGTTGGGACTTATCAGATCTTCTGATGCATCCTGTTCCTTACCTTCCAGGAGTATGGAAAGCATTTAAATAAGGGGCTCTGCACCCACACAGCGAAGGCTGCAAAGACCTCACAGGCAGACCAGGAACAAACAAGTCTTTGTTTCTAGAAGAGGGGGATTCGAGGGAGGAGGAGGGGCAGACAAGTTAAAAAACACAGGCAACTTCAGACAATAAAAAAGATCCTGCAGTCCTGTAATATGGCTTAGACTCACAATCTGAAGAATGCAGTCAGCTGTAATAGTTGCAATATGCTTTTGAGAATAAATTAAAAATTAGCAGTCTTCAGATGTTAACATTAAATATTCTAAACTCAACAGCAAAATGCTTGCACTGTACTGCAGCAGATAATACCTGACAGTTACTGAAAGGAGTTTAGGCCACTGTCTGTATCCTTAATGAAAAAAGCCCAAAGATAAATAATTACCAGGCACTGATATTAAGAGAGAAAAGGACAGCATATTGGTAACAACTTCAACATAAAAGGATAATGCTCTCTCAAGATCCCATGCCAATCTAAATCACATCCCAGGGCACCGACAGTTTGCATTAGCACAGTACCTTTCCCCCTGTGCAGAATTACATGCACAGATTGCTGCAGAGCTCCCGTACTGGGTAAGAAGCATGGCTGAAGATTTGATAGTTCCTCTTTTGTATTTATCATTTCACTCTTGAAAACTAAAGCTAATTTTCACCTTCAAATTTAAAGACGTCATTTATTTAAACAAACAAGCTCAGTAACTGGGCAAACTATAAAACTTACTGTTCTTAAAGTCAGTATCAGTATTTTTGCTGAGGGAACTGGAAAGGAGCACTTTTCCCTTCAGGATCGCTTGGAAGTTAGACAGTTCCCTGTGGATGTTTTTGGCTATGGTCAGGTTTTTGAAAGATGCTAGTTTGTACCACCGCAACAGAGGAAAAAATCCTCAGATCAAACTGAAGAGAGCTGTGAAAAAAAAAAAAAATTGCCAGCAGGATTTGAAAGAATGACTCTTGGAAGTAATTAAAGCTGCTCCAAGTGGCTTCTTAGGAGTTTGTACAACAATTTGTTGTTTTATCGGAATACGAGTCATTCCTTACTCTGAATTTCTCTATTAAGGAAATCCCAGTTGCTGTTTCATAATGCTGCTGTTATAAAGCAACCTAAAAATTTTCACAGTAAAATATTCCATTGTTTTCAATTCTGATTAATCTGAGAACTCATGAGCTAAGAGCGACAGGGAAACCTACATCTTCACTGCGATAAACATGCGAGGAGATCTCAGTGTCATGGGTAAAAGGAAGTATTCACCAACGTGTAACTACTGTTCAAAATAAGAATATATATTATGCTAATACTATAAAAATGAAAATTTGTTCTTTTCTTTTGACAAAGCTGCCGTTGCTTTTTACAGTCTTTTAAAATCTTAACAGGCAGAGGTAGAACAGCTTGATTGATTTACTACTACCGAGATCCTGTAGCATTTCCAGACCGACCCTTAACACACTGGGAACCAAACTGGAGTAAAATGCTGTTGTTCGTGGATCTAGCTCTCTTCCCACAGCAGCCAACAGCAGTATTTCTGACACATTTTCACTTGACTCCTATCAGTTTCCGAAGAACTGAAGTACTCCATCCTCCTGCCCGAAAAGCAAATCAAAACGAGATTCACCAGTAACATAAATAGCTGGAAGAAACTTCTGCTCAGCACATGTATAAGATGTTTTCCATTCTTTAAAGATAAATTAATTTTAATATCTTAAGATGAAATTATTTTCCTAATATTTGACCTCACTCTTAAATCTACATAAAGAATGGAATTGACAGTGCAACTATTAGTACTGCAGGAGAGCTACTTACAACACACTGCACAGGACACATTATGAGAAGAAACCTCAGCTAATACCACTTAAGTTCTAATTGTATGTATGAAACCCTGCAGACAGCACGAAGGGCAGGACTCTCAGCTGATCAAAGCTCCATGCCTGTCAACAGAAGATGTGGCAAAATACATTTAATCAAAGCTGGTCTGCATTTTAGACCAAAGTTTAATCAGCAAAGAGTATACAAAAAGGTATCAGTGGTGAACAGTTTCATTGCTCACTCCCCACATAATACTTCTTCTGTTAGTTAGGACAGAAGACAAGCTTCTGTATAATTTCTTACACAACTATATGTTTATTTTAATGCAGATTTCCTTCAGGTCATTCGCTCATCATTCAAAGGACACAAACCCTGTGTAAAACCATCTACACATCTGCTTTTCCCCCCCTAAATTTCCATCATAAACTCAGGGGAACTGATTAAACAGGAGTTACAAAATGCAGCAAAAACTATTATAATTTTACAAATCAGTTTTCTATCAAGAAGCAGTGCAGAACTGTTTTCTGTATAGAAGAAACTGAAGTCGTGTTTCAACACGATTGAATTCAAAGAGCGAAAGAAGAAAGCTGACACTTCTTTGAATTTTAGATTATATATGATCAGATATAGCGTATATAATTATTGTGTGTATATATATTTAGATTACAGATAAGGAGTGATGTGTTCAAGATGACGCACCCCCCCTTTCTGACGTAGCATGTTCACTAACAGAGACACGCAGACTGCAGTGCTGGACGAACATGGTGGAAAAAATGCCCTTCTCAGGAGCACAGTTTACTGTCACAGCTGTTCTAGCACAACGGTGGAGGTACACATCATTTATACTGGCATAAACATACCATTAGCAGCAAACCTCCTTTCTCAAACAGGCTTAAATTATTCTGAAAAAAAGCAAGCAAACTTATGCAAACCTATTGCCCTGAGAAATCTCCAATGCAAGGGTTTTTGTTTTCCTTTTTATTAGTACACTAAATATTCTACATAAGGTAGTTCACACAACACTTGCAGGCAGATTTCATGATTTCTTCAATGAATTCTGTTCAGTAAAGATATCTAAGTACATACTGCTTTTCAATAAAACAAGATTTTGTTTTCTGATATACGATGAACAACTCCTAACCACTGGCTGTCACTGCCATTTCATAAGGGCAGCATCTCCAAAACAAAGGGGTGCTGACCAGTGCCATTTCATCTGTGTCTGCAGATTCACAATGAGCTTACTTCAACAGAAGCCACTGGTTCAGTGAAAATTGCCATTGCTCAGTATGTACACATTCTGACACACATCCCAAAATAAGTAATTATTTTCCCCATCCTAAGTGATCTCTTGAAATTATTCTTCTGGAAAAACAGAAATAGGAAAGAAACTAATAACAGCAGCCCTTTCAGATGAGTCAAATCCGTTTTGTTTTAGTGACAGAGCATGGAAAGAGGATACGTCATTGAACTTGCAGATCAAAACCAACTGCGGCTCACGTTCTGCTTTTGTGCAAAAATGGAAGGTGGATCTGAACTCACAAAATCTGAAAGGCCAGTGTGACCAGAGAAAGAGTACGATCTTCTTTCTGACCAGATGAAAAGCTAAAAAAAGTTTTGCAGATCGGAGTTCTAGTTCTATCTTGTCAACAAAGCTGCCTTGGCAGGGCTGCTACAAACCAATACGAAGAAGCACATACTAAACAACACGTTAGATATAAGGGATAAGAAAATAACATTATTGAATACTTCTTTTAAGTTCCTTCAGTAGTTCTGCACAAGCCTTTTTCATTGTTTTAAAGGTATAACGCTATTGCATTACAAAAGAAGGAAGGAGAAAATACTGATGTGTATTCTCTGTACTCTGACTCTACTCATCACTTTTATTCCTTTTCCCACTTGGGTAGTTTAATCAGCTATGAAACACAGAGACCCTATGGCACTTTCCATAATGATGTTAAACACTGCCTTGCCATCCCTTCCCCCTCATCCAAAATCATACAGACCTTCATAAACTATTATCATGATCCCTAAGCAAGAGTGATAAAAAAACGTTGAGGCAATGATTTCAATCTGAGGTCACATAATACCCCATTTGGCAGCTCTGACATATGAAAGAACAGAAGGAAAAAAACTGGGATATTTAATGCTGGTTTGATCACTAGTAACAAACCTCTAAAACTGAAGTTTAGAACAAAAAATAATAAAACCAAACCAATATTGTGTTTTACGCCAATTTCTGCAGGCAGGCCTGCCTAACTACCCTAATGGAGCACCACTGTTCAAATGTATGACTTGTGTTAACCCAAAAGAGACAGAAAAAGCAGTTTCCAGTTTCCCCACTTCAACTTCACCATCTCATCTTTGAAATTAAGTACCCTCAAAAGCCAAATTATTTTTACTTGTACTTCAAAAAAAAAACCAGTTCTACCATCTGCAAACTGAAGTAACAGTTAAAATCTCTTTAACGGTATTTGATACTAAGGCCAATTCTTGGAAACCTGTAGCAATAAAGTTGAGTGATTCCAAACTTCAAGTGGTTCTAGGAAATTTCATTTTATAGGAAAAGCAGATGTTCTTCTATTTCACCAGCTCCAGCAACTCAGAATGCTTAGCTGACTTGCTTCATACTGAGATGTTCTTCGACTACCAAGAAAACACATCAACATCATGTGGAAGGCCTAAGAAAAACATTAGGATCTGTGAAGAATGGCCAATGGACAATAGCAGGAGATGATAAAGACAGAACTGCACAAACTCACTTAAAGAAATGACCTTAAAAATAGTAACATGAAGCTCCCTCCTACGGGGCCTGCAAAGGCACTGAGAAAGGTTGGTCAGCATGTTTGTACCAGATGTTTCACTAGCACAAAGAATGCTGCTGACACAGGCCTAAGGGAGCCTGTGCCCATCCCCCTTTCTTTGATCCCATCTAATCTTTTTATGATTGTCCGTGCTTGGTATGAGAAGACCCTCCTTTAAAATCTAGGAAAGGACTAAATATGAGAGATTGTCAATTCTCCTCCCTCAAAACTATTCTGAAGCCAAAAACATAGACCCAGAGGACCAACATATGAGCCACAAGGCTTCAGTGCTGTTCAAGTGGTGTAGCTGATGACCTTGATCCCACTTCAGAGATGTCAGACCCAAGTCTCAGATGGAAGTTCTTATCTTCAGCTTGGAGCACTCAGATTTTAGATGCAACCTACTCCGCACAACAGGGTGTTCTGACCAAAAACTCTTATCAGAGACTAATGCATCAGCATTAGTTTTAAAAGACTGCTTCCCGAAGGAATCCATACCAACTGCATCCTTTTTATTTCCGGTTTCAAGGCATGAATGCAATATCTAAATTCCCTTTACCAACAAAGTCAGTGGGTGTGTCTGCCTAAAACAATTTCTTTAAACCTTATCCTCCTTACTCCCTCTTTTCTAGCCATATTAATGGAAAATCCCCAGCACTACTTCTAAAAGAAGTATACACACATCTACTGCAGAAAATAAGATGAACACAAAGTTGCCATCCAATGAGGAACACACAGAGAAATAAAGGCTGTCTCCCTGGAACCTGGAAATTCAGTAGCACTAAAGGCAAAGACTTTTCAAACCCTCTGTTTCTGAATACTGAAATAAGAGTACGTCTGCACACACCATTCAACAGCTTTATTGTTTCCAATGGTTCTTCAGATCAGTGAAAGCGGCACTATCGAGGAAAAAATGATTTTTTCCTTTATTTTCAATCAATGCTAGTACTATAATGATCAAAAACTTTTACACTGCAAAGATGAAGTCACCTAGGTTTCCTTCAGAAAGCGTCAGTAGTCATAAAATAGTGAAATCCAAGCCCTTATATTAAAATATGTAGATAGAAAAATATGGTGATGTAGGGGTGAGGATTTTCAACCTACATTATGTATTAGAAAATAAACTCCTGAGTCATTCATGCTCTATTTAGGGCCACAGCACGTATTGGTTGAGGACCCCTACATGACAAATAAACGTAAGGCTCAGTAAGCTCGCTCTGTCAAGCTGATTTTTCCACTTTACTGAAGTAGCTTAAGAAGGTCACAAGTGAGAAAACATCAGGAAAAAGATTTTGTATTTTCTTGGCTCAAATGACAAAAACATAAACTACAATACGATGCATACAACTTCAGATTTCAAGGAAAACTCCTTCAAGCTCAACAGCAGCTAGCAGCTTGTCTCTATTTGCCATCACTCTAGATCAGAAGAGCACACATGCTTTTTTTTTTTTTTTTTTTTTTTTTTCTTTTTTTTTTTTTTTTTTTTTTTTCCTCCTTTCCTGCCCCTTTCAGTTACACTTGAGCTCTTTGACTGAAAAGGTCTGGAACAGATTAAAAGTCCGACCACAAAATAAAGAGCCTTGGCATGTACTCAAGCCTGTCTGGGATACACATACACAGTGGGCCCAAAAAGGGAAGCTATGCAGCAAGAAACCCTTATGCAGTCTTTTGGATGTTTCTAACTTCTTTCAGTTTAACTCCACAATCTTCCCATTTGATGGAGTTTCAGTATGCACTAAATAAGTAGCCTTTATCCTTGTTGTTAGACTGTACTATTTACAGGAGTAGAACATAGTTCAGAGAACCAAGATTAATCTCATTCATGACCTTTGTCAATTCAAGTCTGTTCCCCCCATTCCTTTTTAATTCCAGCTCGTCATCTGAAACTGCAACGTAATGCAGAGCAAAGCAAAATACGTATCTTGCAAGATTACTTAAGTAAATATAATTGACCCGATCATTTTAAATGCAAAAGACAACACTGATTTCCAAAATGACTGCTTCCTTTTCAGCCTTATTCACATATTATGTAATTGTGCAGTGGCAAATAACCCACACACTCCTCTTGCAACACACAAACAGGTCTGCAGCTCTGCCTGGTGCTAAAGCCAAGATGGACATTTGCCAAAAGCTGACAACCTTCAATATAAGCCCCACCTTTGGGCTCAAGTTGCACAGTGGTTCAACCAGTCTACAAACTGGAGAGCAGTTTACAAACAAATTGTGACAATCTTGTGTTTTCCCTAAGAGCAAAGGGATGTCTAATGTGAGCACTCAAACCTACAAAAGAAAAAAGCTGAAATTTCTAACAGCCATTTCAGAAAAACAAAACAGAACAGTGACTGTGGAGTTTTGCAGCTCTGTGTTTATGTGGCATTCATGGAGTTAATGCCTCTCCCAAAAGGGGCCCACAGTTGTTGTTAGGTCAACCCCTGTAAAGCTTCAAAGGCTTTGTATCCCCTCTGCCTGACCTACTCAGTGATCTGCACACTGTTTTCATTTAGTTGCAGTGAGTCCAAAACTACAGCTTGAAAACCACAATGATCTCTTCTTTTTCTCTTTTTTTCCCCTCCCCTACTATTTCTTCCATGTTTCCGGACAAAACAACTAAAATCCGAAGGAGTTGAAAATAGTAAGTTATCGGGAAAAAACATTAAGGGCACATTAATGCATCTGATAAAGCTTACATACAGAGGTCATGACTTTAAACAAAAACTGAAGTTGTAATACCACCTTAAATACATCAGAACAACTACTTGGACTAAGAAATCAATTCAGAGTTTGCACGCTATTGCTATTTGTATTCATCAGTGCTAATATTTTATTGAAATGCTTGCAGCTCTGCTTTTCATATAGATCAAAAAATTGCAAAAAGCTAGAACCAGTTCTATTTTGTTAAATATTCAGAGACAAATCTTGCGTTCCCTAATGTAAGTTATTATTTTGTTTCTATTTTCAATAATAATAGTCTAATTAATCTTCTTTTTGCGGCATAAAGAATACTAAAGTAGAAACCATACAGCTAAACATTTATTTCTGCATTGTTTAAAACAAAGTTTCATCATGATCATCACTGTGACAAGCTGGAATTATAAGCTGGTATGTTTCAGGTGTATTTGAACAGCATAAATTATTATTTAACAATTCTTTCTTCAGGGTAGCGCAAAGGAAAGTATTTATTTATTTGGGAATTAAAAAATTCTTCTGCTGTAAAGATTTCCAAGTCTATGGGAAGAGGGAGCTTGGCTGAAACTGTGTTTAAATAAATAATTTCTGAAGGCCACCAAGTCTAGGAACTGTATGGATCATATGGCAGAATCCCAACCCCTAACATTAGAAACTTTGGTGACGTATTCCTACAGAATATATGCTAATCCCCTATTATATTTTATTTTTAAAATAAGGATTTAAAGAAGTTATATGTTTCAAATTAGAATATATTTTAATTATACTACAAAAAGTTTTCAAACTATGACTGCAAAATTAAAGCTAAGTGAACTGAAGCGAATCAAAAATTCTGAAGTGAGATGAACTTTTACCAAAGCGTGGGTCAAGCCTTGGGTCTAGCCAAGATGTTGTCTTGTTCTTATGGTTTATGTAGTAAATTTCTCCATCCTGGGTCATAGCTTGTTCCCATCCATCGGGGAGTGGGCCTGCAATATAGAAGGAAGGAGTTCATGGTGGGCTCTTGTTTGCTCCAGCTGAAATTGATCTAAAAAAAATTCCAACATTTTACATATATAACAGTACATGAAACAGAAGAGTTTCAGGCTCATGTCTAACATTACTAGGACAAGGTCAAAGAAGTGGCGGGTGGAAAACCAAAGAACAGAAAGCACTTCTATCATTTTCATTGAGGATTTGGAATTTTATTTTATAATTTGTTTGCATCTTTTCATATGCTTTTGACGCTTTCCTTTGCTACAGCACTATAGTACAAAACCAGCAATAAGTCAAGCCTGCCAGAATGAAACCAGCATGAGCACCAGAAAAAAAGGTTAAGCACAGAGATGTTCTACCTTTCATGGGAAAGTTTATCTACTCTTTGAGGCCCAGCAGCAGCAGAAAGATAACAGTGACAGGATTCTGAAATACTAGTTCTCTGATTTTTCATAAACAATTTTAAATAAATAAATAAATGTGACAAGACAATTACATTTTATACTGAACTTGCTGAGAAAGTGTTAAAGTCTTAAGCAAGCAAAAACACAAACCTGAAGAACAGGAGGCAAAAAAGCAACAAAAGTCAAGGTAAGAACACCAGGAGCAGACAACAGACAAAGTGCTAGGACCAGCAGCGCTTGCTATGCCTCTATGAGCAGGAAGGCACATTCAGGGAAACCTACGTTTAGGAAACTGTACAGGGAAGGCACATGGTGGTGGTCTGGAGCCCAAAGGTAATGGCTGAAAACAGAGTTCTGAAGTGTTTCCCTATGTTCCAAATAGCAGCTTTGGCAAAAATCACCTTTCACAGCTGTACTGTTCAGAAGCTACTCATTCCTGTCCCTATGTGATCACATACCTTCATCTGTATTACATTGAGACTGAGAACTATTCTCTCAGCTACATTCATCCCATTTTAACTGGCAGGGGCTTTAAAAATATATGTTTTAGAATCATACAGAAACAGACTTCAAAACTATCTAAATTAGATGCAGGAAAACCTTTCCTGCACTTATTCGGATTTAAATACAATCTTAAGACAATATAGCAAAAGATCCACTACAAATGTTAAGAAGATAAAGTAGAACAAGGTCTGTTCCAGGAAGCCATCATATTTCAGCCTCTCTTCCCACTCTTCCTCAGTGTGGTATAACAACACACTAGCAAAAGCCATCTGTCTGCTAGATGCAGATTAACAGACCATTCTGCATAGCACACATTAAGTACACACAAACATTGCAATTCCACATACGAGCTTCAGAGTGTATGCACTCAAAAATTAAAATAAATGCCTGAGATACCTACTATATCCATGTTCAAAGTACATTAGCTCTTTGCCTGTCACACTGCTCTACACTCACGCTACTGCTGAAGATTTTCAGTGTTTGAAGCCTTGGGGAGCAGGGGGTAGATTTGTTTGCTTAATCTCAAAAGATGTTCCTGGAGGAATGTTTAAAAAAAAAAAAAAAAGAGTAAAATCACCTTTCAATTGCATTCCAGTGATACCCCAAGGCATAACAAGGACAAGAATCTCTTACATTAGTCTTTGCCCCAAGAAATCCCCTGCAAACTATATTTCTAACTCAAACTCTTCCATTGTGGCCCACAGAGCTTTGCCTTTCTCTAGCACTCCCCCATCAGAGCTACAGGCTGTCATGTGAGGAAAAACAGCGTCCTAGCCATTGGATATTCCCTTTTCTGCCCTCAGTGCTCCAAGCTTTAAACACTGCATACAAGTAACATCAGTACCTCAGCTTTTAGCTGAGGCTAGTGAGTGGAACAGCAAGGAAATGACAAGCCTGGAAAACATTCATAAATCCTAACACATCCACAGTACAACAGGACCCCATACCAAGTTACCATGTCATGAAGCAGCCAACTAACCCAGCAGATGCTACTTTACAAACCACACAAGAGCACAATGACAGGCCCCACCTCAACCAAGGGCAGAACCTGATGAAGAACCAACATTTTTCCTTGACTGCTAAGCCAACACCCTTGCCATGTGGACAGACCTTCTCACTACCATTCTTCCTAGAGTCCTTCAAAGCCCCACATCCCTAGGAGACGAAACTCAGCAAGAAAATCTCTTTTGAAATGCAAAGCTAAAAACAGCTGGCTCTAGGAAAGACAAAACTACCCTTGGGGCGTCAGTCCTGCTGAACACTGAGTAGTGTATTCTGGTCCAGCATGTTCCTTTGTAGTAAATAAGAATAAAATGCCTTTGAAGCAAGATGCCAGAAGCTGATCAGTCCACCTACCTGCTGGAGGAACACTGCTTATTAGATTCAATGATCTGACAAGCATGAGCTTACCAGAGACCAACGTGGGCATGGTTGTCTTTCTAAATAAAACCCGCAGCTGTGGACTGCTAGGTCTGTCTGCTCACCTGGCTGCCTCAGCAGCTGCTCTTCCTCCTCATTAAGTTCCATCAAAAGCTGCAGAAATAGACGGTTTGTGCTAGAAGTTTTTGGCATTAGGCGCTATGCTGCTTTCTTCCCTAGCCAGTAAAACGCTCTTGTGCTTCTGCTGTCATCCCTATACGTTGCAATGGTGGTTTAAAAATTGATTAGTACCGCTTTCTGTAAATTCTATTTAGTTTTGTGAGCAATTGTGAAACCAAAGACTGTCAAGTCTTATTCTGTAACTGGCTGTCTGACAAACTATATTACCAGCAATAATGGAGGAAAATGAAAAACCATGCTGAGGAATAGTAGGCATTCACTCAGAGCATCTAGGAAAATTCCTATGCAATTACATGTCTCCACGTTTTCCCAAAAGGCTCAACAGGAACATAATTCCCAGCATTAGCTTATGTTTTTAGGTGACTTAAGTTATATAAGCTCTATAATGCTGCTCGCTGTACCTCTTCACTGGAATTCCCATAATCACTCTAGTCCATGTTAGACAAGAACAGCCATGCTCGGCCTAACTAGAAGCCCTTCTGGCACAGGCACCTGGCCTGGGTGGATGGACATTTACTGCTGCTACATGACTCACAGCAGCCTGTTTACTGACTGTCAGACTCTGTACATTTTTAAATAAAGCACTAAATGCACATATAGATTGAAAAAAAACTATGGTGGATATGATTCCCCCTCGGGCCTCCAGATACCTCGTGTTCTCCTCAGGCAGAGCCTGTCTGTTTACTGGGTGTCCGAGGGTCTCCCTGGCAAGTACTTTTCCAGTCTCCCCTTGAACCTTCACAAGCATTTGGCACCCACAATATCCTCGTGGCACGGTATCCTCCTAGTTCTGTTTGGTGCCTCCTTGGTCAATCGAATGCAGCCACAAACAAACTTTGAGCTCTATTAAATTATTTGCACCAGGAGAGACAAGCCTTCTAGTTCAACTCACCATTTACTGTGGGATTTTAAAAGACCTGGTTATGCAGAAATTAGATTCCAACTTCCAGAATGCAAGCCGTCCCCAGAGAACGACTGATAAGGCATACCTCTGTGACTAAATATTTATATATTGCTGTAACTTAACATAAATACATGCAATTTTAAAAGTCTGTGTGCATGCCTCTGTTCAGTGCATGTCTCCATTTTTGTTTTTACTTTCTCAATATACCATCTTTGCCATGAAATGCAGAGTTCTGAACACAAAGCAGAGCTCACTGCTGGCAGATAGAAAGCAACTGGAAGAATAAGCAAAGCAAAAACATAATATAAATTCAACCTATGCTGGTATACCAACTAAATCTCACAAGTCCTTACAAATCTCTGATATACGTGTAAAATAAATGTAAATAGATCTGTATTTTAATCACAAGATTAATGCATATTAGAGGGCATCTCCAGCTATTAAAAGAAAATGCAGTGACAGCCTAAGAGCTGGAACTTGACAAACATTTAACAGTGAGAATCCCCATAGACAAACACCAACCTTTAAGAACCTTCCTAATCTTCCTCTGTGAAATCATGGCATCACTGTAATTCTCAAATTTTTTAAAATGATGTCGAAATGTAAAGAATTTACCAAGAATCCAACTTTATTCTGTTGACTCAGTACAACTTACAAAAAGATACTATTAAAAATGGTAGGCAAGTAAGACATGAAACCTTCATGTCACACAGATACTTCGAATCTCGAGTTTCACAACAGACCATAGGTGGTGTTGACTGTACACAAAGCAGAATTTGTAGTATGACTGGTTACACAGAAGGGAAGAGCTAGAACTTGTTTCAGTTATTGGCATATTCCTCCCTACTCCTCAGTGGGGAAAAAAACAAATGAAAACTAAAATAAACAGCAACAACAACAAAAGAAAAACGCACAAAATCACCTTGAGTTCTGACTTAGAAAGTTAACTTTCCTAACCAACCTTTAACGTGGCACTGTAAGCTTACTTTAAGAGGCAATGGAATAACACTACATCTACAGACTTTCACCAGGAAGCCCAATTCCCAGCCGCAATGTGAGGGGAAGATGAAAGAGAACAAAAGTGGGTAATCTGCTCCAAAGCTAGCTATCTAATGTCTACGTGCAAGCAGAAGAGGCTGAAATAAGCAGTGCTGTTAGGCATGACTCCAGAAAATAAAAGTATCTGAAGAAGGAAAGTATACGATTTATTTATTTTATCGCACCTATACTATATCAACTATAATTATATGAGAAACAGGCATTGTTTATTCTCAAATGCACAACTTGATCACAGTTGGAACTGTACATATTTCCTTAAAATTAAAAATAAATATGAATAAAAAATCAAGACAGAACAACATTTTTCCTGCTATACCTTTACGGTGAAATAGTTAAAAACACATAGAAAAAAACATCAGAACACTCAAAACTGATTATTCTATACATCGCATGTTTAGAAGTCACAAGCTTGTTTTCTTCCCATTATTGCTGGGAAGATGCAATCGTACTTAGCAGAAGATTAAACGAATGCCATCTAAAAAAGCACAATGCTTCTCCATGTATGTAAGGCATGAAACACTTGAGTCGACAATCATGCTGGGAATAGATGGAGCTGTCTCAGATACTTTACAGAAACGACTTGCAGCAAGACACCTGGTTTCTCTCTCATCCAGTCTTGGCTGCCCTGAGAGGTGGGATTTCTTAAGAAAAATAACCTAAAATGTTAATCTCATGCCAAACTACATCCTTCCTATGCCAGTCTTGATTTCAAACACACTGCTGACTTGCCTTCATCCTTACCACACAATCTGCTTTCCCTCTTCCTACTTCCCCTGAGCTCCACTTATCCTGCTTAGCCAGAAAACACAACAGGTTTATCTCCAATACGCAGACAGCAGCTTTCCAAGTTCTGTTCCATCCCTCCCTCTTCAGTTTGTTTTCCAGTTCTCAATTCTAGCTAACAGAAGCCTCCAATGACTCTTAAGGCAGCTCCTAAAAGTCCTCACTTTCCCATTTTGCCACAGCAACTTCACTTGCAGGCTACTACAGCAGCCTGCAGTCAAACATACTAGAACTTGGTCAACAGCTTCTGATGAAGGGCTACAATTAATGAGCACCATAAAAGGATGCACAGAAACAAAAACATTCTCTTGTGGCATTTTGGACTTTTTTTTTTTTTTTTTGCAAGTCAGTGACCTCCAGCTGTCGCAGCACTTACACTTGTTTTTCCTAATGTCTTTCAGGAAAGGCTCTCACAGCACTAGGGCATGTTTCACTGCCAACAGTATTTCAGAACAGGAAAATTCTGACTCGAAGGTCTCAGCCTTATTTCCCAATTCTTGAGGCCAAATTTCCAAATTAGAACATTAAGCAGCCTTCTATCTATATGATGCTAGCAGATTTACATTCCACTGTGCTGAGTGGATAGTCACTTGATTTTTCCATTTCTCTCATTCTTTATGAGGCCACCAAGTAAGCATGAGTTACCGTAAAGTCAGTAGCAAAAAGCAACAAAATCACATATAAGAAGCTTTAGTAAAAACAAACGTACAGTTGTAATCTAAAGACAGTATGTGAAGATTTGCCAAATAGGTATAAGAACCAGAAGGGATACAGGTTCAATATTATTTAATTCAAAACAGACGTTTGTTAAACACAATCAAGTTAAGCGTTGGTGGGTGCATCCAAAGAGCCAGTTCCACGCCATGCTGCCTCAACTGATCAAGGCTTCAAAGAAAACAAAAAAAGCACCCACAGAAACACATTACTATCATAGCAGTATACAGAAGTTTCACTTGCTTGCACGCTTGCATCAGTCAGTTGTCAATTACATTTAATTTCTTGGTTTTCTTTTTAACATAATCCTTGAATACTAGCTGCTAGATTTATTTAAGATTTTAACCCTTATTACCAACCATTTTGTTCTTTTTTTTTTTTTGCTAAGGATCCTTCATTTTTTCTAAATATATACAGTGCATCCTACTTCACTATCAACACTTCCCTACTAACTCTATAATACGAAGGAGGGTTTGAGGAATCATCTTAAAACACAGTATTTATGTCAATATTCAAACAGACAGCATCTAGTTTTAGTATAAATACAATAAACCAAAGGCAAGACAGACCAAGGGAGTTGTTTCCTTTCTCCTATTCTCTGTTCTTCAGAAGTATCCCTACAAAAACACATCATTCTCAATTGCTACAGGTTTCCTGGCATAAATTTACAAAAAAAAAAAAAAAATAGCCACATATTGTATTTTCACATTGGAGATGGAGAGCTTGATTGTTCTGAATCATGACTTTCTGAACTTGAACACAACTCTTTCATTTGTTCCAGGATAATCCAACCTCCTGGCCTAGTCAGCAAAAACTTTGATCAGCTTCCCCTCTAATACTCGGTCATGAACAGCACAGTTTGGTCACGCCTGTTAATCTTTGGTATTGTCTGCAGCGTATGAATTGCAGCATGAAACAAAGCTGTCTACACGGACAACAAAAAGCAGCACCAGAGAATACCCTTTGTGAAATACACGAACAGCAGACATACACAAAACAAAATCAGACTGAAAAAAAATAAATAAAACGTCAACCTCAGTGACAAGACAGCGACAAAGCATAGAGAAAAGCGCAGCAGCAGAAATAGCATGGAACCAAATCTACGTGCTTGCTCTATGCACCATCAGGACAGCAGAGCTATGCAAACATGAGGCAGACTTTATAGTACCAACAAGAATACTTGACTACTGTCTTGTAACAGATTCCCTCGGACTAGCTGAAAAACAATTCTGTATTCTAGAAGACATCTGATTTCCTCAGGTGGAGGAATAACTATCACAATACAGTATTTTGGAAATGTTTGGAAAAGAAGAAAAAACAAAATGTCTCTGCTTCTAAACAAGACCTTCCAAGTGTTTACTTTATTTATTCACAAAACGTGAATGAAAATTAACAAAATTAACAAATGTGGGAAACACAAAGGAATGGCAATACACTAAGTGTAGTAAGTGAGCAAGGGGAGGCAAAAAAACCCAAACCATTACAGAAGCTTTAATGTAAAATGATAATAATATAGCGAAAATTCTGTTCATCAGTTTAACAGCATTTTCAGTGAGAAGAAGCAGAGGCAGGAATTCTGATTCTTTGAATGTTTGAATTATCCATTTGAAAAAAATAAAACAAGGACCCAAGACTTACAGCATACTTTTTGCTGACAAACATCAAACGTTCTCTTACCTCAAGTGTCGGTCTCTTGCTTGACGCATCAGGCTTTATACATTTAAAGTTTAGAAATAAACGGACAATTATGAGGTTTCAACTTCTCTCCCTCCAACATCTCCCTGGTTTAAACAGCCAGCAGTATCTTCATATATATGATCTTTTTCACAAAAACAGATTTTGCTTACCTGATGCTGAGTTCATTATGCTCTGCTGAACGGGAGGACTGGTGGGAGCTGTAACATTCATCTGGGAAAGCATGGCCTTCCTAGGATCTTGCCATGTTGTTGTTTGATCAATATGACTATGGAAACAAAGTGAGAGTTAGGACAGTCATGCATTCACAATAATGACCTGCTAGCACAGAAAGTTTAACAACAAAAGGTTAAGCCTGCCAACAACAGCCACATTCAAAACCAAACAAGAACTTTTTGGATTCTTTCCAAGCATTACCATACCTCATATTATCAAAGCCTTTACTCTGGACACCATCATTTTCCCAACAAAGAGCTGTAGTGATTAGAGCTAGAGCAATGGTGAGCTCAGCATGAATATCGGAATCTAGACTGTTGTACCATAACATATCCATGAATTAAACATTCTCTTCCTTGTCTTGTTGATTAGTTACTCGTCAGTTTTAAATGTGACTTCAGAGTCTTTCAAACCAAGCCAGTTATGCCTGGAATCTCAAGCACAGTCAAGCAGTTCGATGAGTTCGCACTCAGTGCCTCAGGAGCTGTAATGAACCGGCTGGTGAGTAATCATCAGTCTTCCCAAACTTTCTGTGTGTAGACCGCATCCTCAGATTATTTGACAGACTACTCCCCTCGCCCCTGAGTGCTGAACTCTCCGTGCTAACTTAAGTAACCAGTCACACCAGAGCAGTCATCAAGAAAGTGATGTTCAGCTGCCTTCCAACTTCATATTAAAAGATGAGGACAGTTGGATTGCCAAGTAACTCAATGAGCCCTCTCTGGAACCTAATTACAAAACTTTGGAAGCTTTGATTTATCTGTTTTGAAAAGGAAAAAAAAACCCTGGAAAATACATTCACCACTGTCATTCACAAAACTATTTAAGTCAATGAAAACAAAGTGTAATGAACGATTACTTCACCTTTTGAGTATGTGATTAGCATGCTTTGCTAATCTAATGAATAACAAATGCAGGCTATTCACCAACAAGCATCACGGTATCTTGATGCCATTAATTAAGATTGCTCTGAAAAGTTCATGTGGAAAAAAAGATAAAACTACTAATACACAGCAAGCCTTGACAGGAAGGCTTGTTATCAATTGATTTAGAATTGGTATCAATTCAAACTCGTATTCAAATAGTTTTGCCATCAATTAGAATCCAACACATCATTAACTTTCTTACCTTATACTAATCATTCTTAAACTCACTTCTTTCTGGATTACATGGAAGGTCCATTTTCAAATCCTCCAACAAAAATACTACATCTCAAGTGGCATAGCAGATTGTACTGGTGATCCAAGTTCAAACCTAAGCACTACAATTCATACTCTGATTTGTACCACTGTTTTGCATTGTTTTGTACTTATCTTGGTGGGTCAGTATTTGTACAGAATTGTCAGCTAGGCTGTACATTTTCCACCTTTATGTAGGGATTAAATAATAATTGTGCCAAAACTCTTCTCAATTCACAATTGATATAACTGTTAGGTATATTCATGTTTAGGAGACGGTGCTGTATTATTTTAGACATTCTAAAAGGACAGGTAATTCAGACTTGGTCACCTCAACACTTTGTGGACACCAACATGAGACCTCATCACCCTGCTCTCCTTCAAGTAGAAAGGAACCTAAAAATTATAACCTGTTGGGATGCAACTCATTTGATAAACTTAAGGAACATACTGGAGGTGAATCAGCCCATTTTCTGCATCGAGAAGGGAGCCTAAGGTAACTAGGTCAAATGCACTGACATTAGAGGAGGTGAATCGCAAACTTTGTTTACGTGTTTGCATGACCAGAGCATCCCAGAGCTCTGCTTGTACATTAAGGCCTCGTTACAGGTCAAACTGGACAAACAAAACAGAATGTTATTTTCTCCTTGCCCTAAGCAATCAGCTACTATGTCTAGAAACTACCAACGAACCCTTTAACTCCAATTAATAAAAATGTGCTCCACCAATTTAGCAAGAGTTTTTAACACGTTCTTTGGTTTCAAAAAAAATGTAACCTCCCCCAAATACTACATTCTGTAAGTAGCACTCATTTTCACTTGTTTGAAATGAAGAAAGTATGATTCTGAAAGATCATAAAAGGACTCATAAGTCACCAAAATAATTACCTATTTGCAATTACTTATCACACTGTAACAGGAAGCCCCTTTGACGATTAGAAATTAGAAGGTATCACAGAGTGACTTGGACAAAGAAGTTTTATTTTAAGATATTTATCTTTTCACTTATATTCTACCCTCTCTAAACACACAGAATTTCAGGCCAAAAAGTTATAGGTATATTCCAGTAGGGTCACAAAATAGGGAGGAATGTCTTTTCTATGAAAACGTAATAGTAAACAAAGCCTTACTGTGTGTGTGTGCGTGGCAAGCACTGCCTGGCACGCAGGAAGCCTCCTGTCACTGCAGGTTCAATCACAGCGGTGTCACTGCCACGTTAGTTTCCACGATACACTCATTACATACAGGTGCTATTAAGCACATCGTGCCTTTGCCTGCACGCGTTTTCCAACACGTAACTTTGCTAAGAAGCATGCCACGTGCAGCAAGACTCCTTTATTTCCTTTTTAGCCTATTTATTAATAGATCAGGGAAAAACACAGTAAAGCCTGCCATATATATACTGGACCTTCATACTAGAGAACAGTTTTCATTTCTCTGCTGGTCAATTTTGCAAGGCAATAAAAGCAGGTAAAGATAATATAGATGTAACAGCACTGCACAGCAATGTTTCTGCACAGTAATGCTTCACAGATGGTGTGTTGAAGTTCCAGCACCAGTGTGTGCCACCCCTCCCTTCTATTTCTAATTTGTTGTATTTGCTCAGCTCAGTTCTGGGAACAGTGGAAACTGGGAAAACACCACTGTGCCCATGATTACACATTTTTTATTCCAATTTAACTCCTATAAAAATACTTGTAACACTACACAGTTATAAAACATATACCTAGGGTACATATTTTATAGCCTTTGTTTTTATGCACTGAGTGTAGAATATAAAAAAGAAGGAAAAATTTTGTCTCATTGCATTACAAAAGCATTTTTACAGTTGCCTGTAGGAACACACAGAAGCAAATTCACCCACTTTTCTTATCATAACTGAGGATGGGGCAGACGAAGGGACAATGGAAGAAGCAATTTCCAAAGTACTGTCAAGTTGAGCACAAGGACAGCAGTGTCAGCTTCTGCTTAAGCACACCAGGCAGAGCACAGCTCATGTTCCAATGGAGCTGTTAACATGGTCAGCAAGTTTGGACAGCAGCAGCTTCCAGCTTTTCCCTAGCTGAGCATCTCTTGAGAAAAATCAGCACGTTCCTTTCTTCACCAAAACTTCAACCAGTATTCTTAGAACAGAGGCACAAAAGAAAGGCCTCAAAGTAATCAAGTTGTTTGTGTTAGAAGCAGAGAGTAGCCTTGAGAGTAGCCCTGTGGAGAAGGACCTGGGGGTCCTGGTGGATGAAAAGCTTAACATGAGCCAGCAGTGTGCTCTTGCAGCTCAAAAGGCCAATGGTATCCTGGGCTTCATCAGAAGAGAGGTGACCAGCAGGGAAAGGGAGGGGATTGTCCCTCTCTGGGGCCCCCAATACAGGAAAGATGTGGAGCTGTTGGAGAGGGTTCAGAGGAGGCCACAAAGACACTCAGAGGGCTGGAGCACCTCCCCTACAAGGACAGACTGAGGGAGCTGGGCTTTTTCAGCCTGGAGAAGAGAAGGCTCCAGGGGGACCTCATTGCAGCCTTCCACTATTTAAAGGGGGGTTATAAACAGGAGGGAAATCAACTTTTCACAAGGGTAGACAGTGATAAGACAAGGGGGAATGGTTTTAAGCTGAAGGAGGGAAGGTTTAGATTGGATGTCAGGGGGAAGTTCTTCACTGAGAGGGTGGTGAGGTGCTGGAACAGGCTGCCCAGAGCTGTGGATACTCTGTTCCTGGAGGTGTTCAAGGCAAGGTTGGATGGGGCCCTGAGCTGCCTGATCTAGTACCAGATCTGGAAGTTGGCAGCCCTGCCTGCGGCAGCGGGGTTGGAACTTCATGATCCTTGAGGTCCCTTCCAACCCAGGCCATTCTATGATTCTATGTTAAAATCACAGGGATCCTACGGCTGGCTCAATAAGGCAATGTTACCCCATCCATTTTCTGCTTCCTGACCTAACATCCACTTTCCCAACACCTTTGCTCAAAGGTCTCTTCGACCTCCCCCAAATCATAGTCCTTACATATATCTCACCACTCTGCACCACATCCTGAGTTTCTGAATGCTATCCATCAAAAAAACCACCCCAAGCCCACTCATTTATATGAGTGAAATATTTAATTAAATCTCGTGCTACAGTAAGAAATACAGGTCTGAATTTTGCTAAATTTCTGCAGCACATGCACCCAGGTAACTTACTATAAGCATCATGCATTTCTCGCTATCAGGTTAAGCATGGAAGTGGGACATTCTCTGCAGGTGAAGATCTCTCCCTCTGCTCTGAACAGCAGTGCAGAAAAGGCCTAAAGGAGCACAACACAACTTGGACACCAACACTGTGGTACCTTTTCCTGCACTAAACAGATTTGTTCCATAGCAGCTTCACAGCATGTCAACTGCCCCAATCCTTACATTTCAATCCTGTCTGACATGACCTGAGCCGTATTTTGGTAAATACTACTGTCAATTTCTAATATTTTTTCTTTTTAAATATTAATGACATATCAAATCCAGAGAAACCCACAGACCAGCCATTACACAGTATTATAAAATTAAAATTAAATCTATTCATGAAGTAGAGTCACAGCTCTGCACTATGTGCAGGGATAAACCATCTTGGAAGCAGACCAGATTCTCTACTATAAGCAAGGAATGTAAGACATTTTACTTCATAGAGTAATTTCTCAAACCCAACATGTAGGTAGCTTGCTCATGGAAGTCTTGGTGAAGCAAATCCTTATGAAATCCTTCAACTGTTGTACCAACTCATGAAACCAACTTAGATCATACCATAAATGTACATCTACAGTAACAGTCCTTAGAAAAACAAAGCTGAAACCCTCGGAACATGCTAAATATTTGTTAGCCAACTTACGCCAATTCTGGTGTCAAGAACTGTCCTGTGAAACACCCTCCCCCAAGAAGCCTCCACTTCCAGAGTGCTGTGCGTTTTAAAGAGGATCAAGCTGCTACCCCCAACAAATTTTTACAGTCATACGATTTATTCACATATTGACATGAATAACTTCTAATAAAATGTTCTCATTTTATGCATATAAAGAACATTTCTGCAGTTACTAAGAACTGGAATTTCTAAGTGAAAGAAACCCTTTTTGGCATTAGATGTTATCACATGCCAGAAGATTTGTCAGATTCAATTTCTAACCTAATTTTAAAGCTTTTTTCTTTCTTTTAAACTGTAAGGGAAAAGAAGTAGGAGATTCAAAGATAAAAAAAAAAGAACTTATCTGTCATTTTTTATTGAAAATAATCTTTAGATGTTTTATTTTATTAATCTGTTAACCTTTCCTAAAAATGGAGAGCTGATCTGCCTTGCACGGGGTGTGAGACACCGTCCCATTTGTTCTCCAGTTGCTTCACTGAGGAGACATGAGCTGTGTTCTTGAAAGCCATGTCAGGAATGAATTGACACACAAAGGATGCTCAAAAACTTACTTAAATCCTTCAGTTAAAGGCTTCACTCATTACAACCACCCATCACAACCCAGGAATTACATGCAACCATACAGTTGCCTACTATAAGTAGGGTCTAAGAGTCTTGGTGGTCTAAGAGTCTTGGTGTTCTGTAGCATTGCAGTTAGAGTCCCTGGAGCTCAACATACACTTCTCAAGGGGTGTTGAGGACTTCATTCATTTAATGCAATTCTCAGTCATAACAAAACAATGATTCTTTCTCATTCCTTTTTGCCCTCAATAGCACGTCTGCTATCATTTGCAGGGAAGACTTTCACGAGGAAGGTTGCTCAAGAGAAGACATTATTAACCTGAGCAGGTCAGAAATTGCCAGATCATTATACTACGACGTGTAACAGAAACATGTCGTTAACAAGAAAAGCAAAGAAAGTCAGAAAAACTAAAATTGGTAATACAGTTTGTCTCAAGGACAGCAGTGCCCCCAGTCATGGCCTAATTGCTTCAAAGAAACAAAATTTCAGAATATTGCTGCAGTACATAATTTGAGTCTGGTTTATATTTTCCTTGTCAGATCTGTGTATGTTAACTAAACAAAGCACGTATTGCACTGCTTGATTTATGCTACAGGTGCTGTCCCCACCAAACCATACCACGGGCACACGGTGACGGAGTGTGCTGGGGGTATGAGGATGCAGACAGCACTAGCCTACTTCCAGCTTGCAAAAGCACATCCCAAACCCAACGGGCAATCACTAGGTGTGCAGTCATGTGTTGTGCCACAGCTGTGACTTCACTGACTTTGAGAAAGAGAATAAGGGAAGTGCATTAGAAAAATGGTGGGCACAAAAGTGCTGCTGACAGCTACATAGCCAGGTAGGAGGAGAGCCTGTCAGAGCTCTAAACACTCCAACTATCAACCAGATCTCTGCCAGATACTTGTTACCCTCCAAAACTACAGACCAAGGCAGCAGAAATTCATTCCACAGCTTAATGGTTTGAACCTAGACTGGAGCAAGGCAGTAAGAACTTAAATGCCTTAAATGTCTCTGACCAAAGTATAACCAGTACAGAAATGGATTCTGCACAAACTTGCTGGGAGTCAGGAAGTTCCTCAACAGATCTCTCTGGAATTTGTTCCCAAAGTAGGTCCAGTTTGTAAGATGCTAGGAACCAATATTAATTCCTAAAAGTACACCCCACAAAGCCACAGACACTGGTACGTGAGATAGAGGCTTTTTTAGGACACACAAAACACAGTGTTTAGAGTTACTCACTGGCAGCCTGTGCTAGCTCTGGCCTCCATGCAGACAGTGCACGATACGGACACACTAAGGATTCAGTATTAAGTTCATTGTTCTAATTATAAACATCTTGCTGTTTTGGGGTGGCAAAACAGTACAGCCCTTCTCAGAAAGGTGCTCGCTTCAGAGGAGCATGTAATCCTGAAACAGACAGTGGGCAGCAGGCACTTCACCCTGGGGCATGGCTAACAGAAGAGATGAAGGCATGATGGGCTCCAAGGTTTGCCAATGCAACCTCACTTATTATAATGTACTCATAAAGCTGCCATTTGTCAAAGCAGAAATGGAAGTCATAACATGCTTTTTACTGGACTTATTATTCCTTTTTCTCATGTCCCTCTTCCTACTGTGCACACAAGGATCTCATCTGGACAAAAAGGGTTAGTACCACAACACTTAAAATATTTTAAATCAATTCTGAAAAAAATATGATTCTTGGCTTCCTCTGTGGATCTCCCTCCTAAAATAACATTGTTTTCTGAGTTTGCGAAGGAAGGAATGAAGATGTTTCAATTTCCAGGGCTCTTTCCATTGCCTTGAAAACCGTAAGAAACAGCAGTATTGAAGTGTCTATACAAAGCCCTTGCTTTTGCAGTCCTTGTGCCAGTTCAATTCTTTTCCAGACTCTGTGGAAGACTAAATGCTGTGACTATGGTTCATTTTAAACCTGTCCTCTCAGCTCCAGAGAACAAAAAGAGATTATGTTTAAAGGAACCCCCGCCCCTTCTCCCCACCCTGCCCCCAGAGGTAAAAGTTTTGTTTACCCCCATTTAAGCTACTCGACATAATTAATATTCATTTCTCTTTCTCTCCTTAATTTTACGTGAAAGAACTCAAGTGATCACTAAGGAGAGTAAATCCAAAGGAAGAACTGCCTCTGCCACTAGTTCAAATAAAACTAAGGATTCTTTTAACTTTGCAGATACCCTCCTATGCCCTTACTTAGCGAGCGCAGAGACAACTTCCTCCAGATGCAGCCACTGTCTTCCATAACAAGAGACAAGATTACACAAACACTAACTTTCAAATTATTTAGGGCAGAGAGGCAATTTTCAGAAGCGATGGGCCATAGAATCCCTTATCATTTTCTTTTCCTTTTATCTCTGAGACTCCACGTCATTTCACTCGCTCTAGTTAGCTCTTAAACAGAGACAAAGAAAGCAAGAGGGAAATCAAATGCATCTTCGCAAGAGTAGGAGCCGAGCAATTTTACGCCCCTTTCTATATCCCCCATTTTTGGTTGCCTGAAGGTCTTCACGTCTGAGGCTTGCCTCAGCACGCTGCAATAAAAGCTGCTAGAGCCAGCTGCCTCAGTATCTGAAGGGGGTTCCGAGCAACCCTGCTGAACAACCCTGAGGCTAACCACCACCAAGGAAAACAAAACATTAAGACAAAAAGATTCTTCAGCTTGTTTCCTTATTGCCCTAAGCAGGAAGCCTCAGAGGGCAGTTCAAGCTGGTTGCTTGAGTGCGCAGACTGATAGCTCCCCGATGGCCCTGACATGGTGGGCTGACCAAGAAACCTTCAGGTAGGGCCTAACAGCAACAAACACACAGATCCTTCCTGAAAATCAGTAAGAGAGTTTGTTTGTCTTGCAATTGAAAGTAATATTGACAACTATTCTCAAAACACACACTTCAGAACAGCCACTTCACACCAAATGACAACCGTCTGATTAGATGTTCTTCATCATGGTCACCTTAACAGCCACATGGATTGGCATTTCCTCATTCGAGACTGAAAAAAAAAACACCACACTGCCATTCCCTTATTTCCTTTCTCCACACTTACATCTTTTGGCAACTGTATCCATCTCATGTTTTTTATGTATAACTTTTTCTTCTATTTATGTTATTTCTCTTCTCCCTTCCTTTTTCCATTTCTGCTTCCTGCACTACCAGTTCCTTTCTTCCCTTTCTGACTCCTCCTTGTGATCACATCTCAGGTAAAGCTTGTTACGCCTCCAGTTTGGACCCACACGGAGTGCTGCTGAGGGAGGAGGCCATTATCCATGTCCCTGAAGCCTGCGCAGACTTTCACGTAACACAAGGAAGATCTTCCACCAGCAAGTTGCTGCCTGAGCTGCTGCTTGGGAGCTACCTGCTCAGCCAACTCGAGGCAATGTTGCATATGAGATTTTTGCCAGCAGATTACTCTTTTTCATCCCCCATGGAGACAGATTTCCCAAGTTGAGAAGCACCAGAAGCAACAGATTTCTCAGCACTCAGATACAAAACACTGTCTAAAGGCTATGCTTTGAAAAGTTATTTTATTTATCCACTTAACCTGGGCTGGCAAAGCCAATACAGAACAAAAGCACAGGAAGAGATTAAGCTACTTAGCTTACATAGCTTAAAATGATAGCTATACCAATTAAATGTAGCTTTAATATTTAAATATACTATACTATGTTTACTTTAGAAGTGACTCCAAATGTTTTCAACCTGAGGATTTTCAAGTTCCAGGTTCTAGAGTTCCCTTTACAACTCACAAGGAGTTTGAATAATAGTTCAGAAGCCCGTGGTGTTAAATAAATAACTCAAGGTAAAACTGATTTGGAACTCAAATGTCACTGCAACTTTCAGAAACCATCAAATGGAAATTTTCATATGAAATGTTTGCAATAACAATAGAGATTGTTATATTATTATGAATTTGGGAAGTGACAGAGAACAAACGAACAAGAGCAAAACAAATCCTACTTCCTTTCTAGAGACTAAAAGACCCTTACAACCTCTAAGGCTAGGCTTTAAAAGATATCTTCAATTTTAATTTATTTCATGAAAACAACATTATAACACCAATTTCTCAGCTTTTATAGCTTTGTTTGGAGTAATTTGACTTGCTTTCTGAGGATCTTTTGGTACAAAGGGAAGTAAAAATAGTGAGTATGAAGCATTATGCACAGAAGTTTATTTAACAGTTCTTAAGATGCAAGTTTATTTTAGGGATACACAACAATTTAATCTTTGTCAAAAATTAGTTCTATCATACATAGAGGAGTCCTAATTTAGTAACTGTTCAGCCCCATCCTTAGATGCAAAGCCAACCACCAAGCACCATGCATCTCCAACTTTCACTAAATTTCAGAGTTGAAGCTGGGTGTACATCCTAAGTAATCATCACCTTAACTCAGAATAAATTAATTCCAACTTTGGAATCGCTTTAACCCACCCATTCCTTACCCCATCCACCCCAGCATTCAGCCGTTATAGGGAGCTGGGGGGGGGGGGGCGGAAGAAAAAGGGGGAAGAACATTNCTTATTCACATTTTTTTTTTTTTTAAATGTACTTATAAAAATACATGCCTAGCATTTAAAAATCAGGCTTACCATAGAAGAATTCTTCAATACAATAAGTATATAGACAAAGGTAAGACTTCTCTATCCTAACACATCCTACCCACGAAAGAGACCAGAGCAGAAGTTAGCTATGTGTCCTTTTAATGGCTAAAAGCATCCTCAGAACTCGACTCTCCTTCCAGCTCTCCTCCTCACCTCCTAGCAGGCCAGCTTACAGACTTCCCCAACCTACATTTTATGCTCGAATAGCTTGGCTTTTATTTTCCTTTTAGGAAGTGAGGCCAGCTCTTAAACACAAGAGCTCCCTGCCAGTGTTTGCTGACCATTAGTCAGCACTTCCCTGGGACCCATCCCTTTCCTCCACTCCCTTTCAGTTCCAAACACCACCATTATCAACTTCCAGCTTTTCCTTTTTTTTTTTTTTTTTTTTTTTTTTTTTTTTTTTTTTTGCCTGCAAAACTCACTGAGTGTTTTAGAAACAGCCCTGTCCATGTGGAAGCTTTTTTCCATGAGAGTTCCATTTTGAATTCTGGGACAAACTGAGCTCTGTGTGTTCTTATCACCATTCTACAGGGCTACTTTTGACCTGAGTTCACTGACCAGGTAGCCAGAATCATTTCTAGCATCTCATTTCAAGCAAAATCGAAACTGCAACAAGCTCTTAAGTTCTGCCTTCTTGCTTGGGTTTGACCTGCTTGATAACCATCAGATATTCTGGAGAATAAAGTATTTCCTTTATAACCTGTGTTTGGAGAGGCACTGCTAGTGATCTCAGAAGTGCCAGATGCATGCTGTCACGTATCAGTGATTTCAGGAATGGAGTGATAGGACACAACTCTTTAAGGCAATGAATTAGAGATCACAGTTAATGGACCAACATTCACCCCAATCCCATGCCATCTTCTCCCAGGCAAGCCCTTGGGAAGGCTACCTGGCACACAGCTGCTGGGACAAGCAGCGTGGGCTGCAAACAAGTGCAGTGCCAGAGCCCAAGCCAGTGTCACAGCAAACTTCAGTGCTTCCAGCACTGCCTTTTAACCTCAGTAATCCAGATTACTATCTGGACTGCAATCTCCAGATCAGACGTAAACCAGCACTCACAGGCAAAACAGAATATATATCAAGAGGAGAATGAAACCCACAGTTTCTTTTTAATTAATATTCCCTAACAGTCACCCACAACTCCCCTGCAAAAACCTGACAGGGAGCTGACACAATCCCTTTGGTCAGCCCTGCTCCCTTAATTCTCAACATTCTCACACAATGTCTGATCTGCTTTAGCAATCTGAATCAACTGCTGCTAGTCACCACGTTCTGAAAGTTTTTAAAACAGATGTCATTTTCTTGCATCCACTTTGTATTCAGTTAGGAAGGAAACACACCACTGCTCTCTGGCTCTGGGCTTCTTCGTTTTGAACTGAAAGGACAAGAAAGTAAACATCGACCTGGCAAATGCTTTTGGAGCTGTGGTTTAACACTTTAAAGTTCCAGGTATTATCCAACAACTTCCTTCCAGCATTTGTCACCTTCTCCAGTTTCAGTAGCAAACACACAGTTTAGAGTCACCTTTAGAATTTATTTTTCAAATCATTTTATATCACTTCATAACTTCAAACTTGATCTCAAAACTTTTTAAAAGTTAACTATACATAGAAAAATCTAAATCTCATTACTCTAGTTCTAAAAATTGATATATTACAACTTCCAGCCCTTCTTCCTTCATAGCTTATTATCCTTTAAATATGTTTTCAGAAATCTGTTTCTTCAGAAAGTTGTTACAAAATATTTATGTTACAATGAGAAAGGAACTGTTACAGATCCGATATTACCATGTTCTTCTCCACAAGGAACCCAATTTTATGTTTCAGGGAGGTGAAGGAGATAAAAATCTAGCAGTGTAACAAGGGAAAACGCCACGGAAGACAGACAAAATATCCACTGTGAAGTTCTAAGAAAGTGAACAAAGCCCTGGGAACTGAGCCGTTCTATTTCCGAGTCCCCATTTATTGTGTTCCGCTTCTCCTGATCTCTGACTTCACCTACATTCTGAGCTCTTTGGTATCTCAGTCTTACTTGGCTAACTAAATGAGCCCTGACTGCAGCAGCCCTGTTATCTAGCAGGCTATCTTCTAACTTATGTACTTCTACAGGGAACAGCTGCTGGGACGGTGAGCAGCAGGCAACCAACCAACCACCACCACCTGCACTGGAGCACGCAGAGCCAGCTGCCCAGGAGCGAGGAGGAGGCTTGGAGCCACCCTGCTCCTGCTCTGCCCGGGAACTGCATTTCTCCACGTTCTGTCAATGCAACCAAAGAGGAGGCAGTGGGCAGATGTTGGATTTGTTCCCTAAATACAACACCTGCAGGAAGGCTGTACCACTTACTATGTTACACTCTGAGTACAGCCACACACAGCCTCCTGTGGGAGCCACTCAGCTACATTTCACTTAGAAAGTGATCAGGGGAGAGGGATTTCAAACATAACAATCTCCTGTACATCTTCATCAGATACAACGTATCTTATCTGAACCCACTGCAGGTGTTGGAGTAACAGATAGATGGCCTGCAGCTGAAACTGGCTGAAAACCAGAATTGTCTTCATGGAAAAGGAACTTGCATCCTATCCAAAAATTTGCAAGGATCTAATAAGATGTTTAATTACTGAAAACCTGTTGCTGTTTTGTTAGACACTGAAACTCATTTCCATTTCTGCACTTCCACGAAATTGAAGGGCACTACTCCAAACCGATGAAGATCTGAAAACTGTCTACCTAGCCGCAGAACTGTGGAGTTGATTATTATTTATTTTCAGTCATGTAAGAAAGAAGAAAAATCACTGTCAGCCACTTCAGTGCAGGACCGGGGGTGATTAATTCGGGAGTGGCTGAGGAAAGGATGAAACATCAAACACAAGTGGAAGGTGGAAGTCTTTAAGAGGAAATACGACTTGCTCAGGAATCTGGCAATGTGAAGTATCAAAAACTCCCAAGGAGCCAAACTTCATGGAGAGAAGCAGAGGTAGCAAAGGAAGGAGGCAGAAATTGGCAAAATTTACAAACCGCAGGAAGAATTCTTGCAGAGAATGAAGTGCAAGTTCACAGGAATATACTGCTCTAGCAAATTAAACCAGGAGGCATACTCACTGAGATGGAAGGAAGTGCTGAAGTACTGCTCTCAGGCAGAAGAATACACTTAAGCTCAGGTGGAAGAATGAACTCAATCTGCTGAGCAGCAAGCTACTGCAGAGCTGCACGACTTACCAACAGGACTAGGAACCGTGACAGAAGGATACAGCTGCATCTGGAGATCAGCAACTGAAGAACAGTGAAATGAACACAAGGAAGCAAAGCTAAAAGTCAATATAAAATATTGCCAATTTAAGAACTGATTTTTTTATTTTCTTATTTTTAAACACTGGTGCAAGTTAGAACAAAACCTTACGTACTCGCAAAGTAAAAGCACTGTTTCTTCCACTACGCATCTGAAATGCATTGTAGGCATCAAAAGAGAAACAAAACACCATCTAAAGCTAGAAAGCAATAAATTTCACAGTAAAAATATACGCCAGCTGCGTACGAGAAATGTCTACTTCTCAGCACCAGGATTATTTTTAAAAGAATTGTGCAATTCCTCCCTTTTTGAAAACCTTGCCCAAAAAAATAAGAAAAAGTTCCCTCACTCATGTTGCAGTCGAAACGTTTTCCCCTACTTCATTGTAACTGGTAACAACCACAATTTTGCCTTACTTCTGAGCAAACAGATTTTCTAAACCTATACAACAGATATCCCAAGACCCCACAGAAACGTGCACATATTCGAGTTAAGGTGGTTATGCTGTTCCCAGCACAGAGAAAGCCGGCACTGACTTAGCAGTTTTGTGCACAAAGCTGCCCATTTGCTCCTTGCTCTCCTTGTTTTTGCTTTGCTGATCAAAGCAGTTGCTGAGTTTTTTCTTTACCATTACAAGGCAGGAAAAATGGCTCTCCTCGGAGAGGCCCCTTGTGAAGGTCAGAAAGGTTAGCTCCACAAGCCCTGCAGCCTGCTCTGATGCTGGAGTGATTGGCTGCCTTCCCTGCAGTCACCCTGCACTTCCCCTCCTTCACAATAGCGCGCTGGTTATGGAAACTAAATATGAAAGAACGTGGTGGGGGAGGAAAGAATTTCTATGGAGACAGTCAAAAACACTTAGAAGTTCTACGTTTTTTCAGCAGCCTGAAAATCTAGTGTTCTAAAACACTTTATTGCTTCCTGGAAAACTCAGAGAAACTTCAGCAGACTCCTCTTTCTGACCCTCCCTTCTTGACCAACATTCTAAAGAAAAAAATGTGAATGAGCTCGCTTTTTCTTAGAATACAAACAAATGCATGCTGGTCTGCCTTCGTCTGGAAAAAAAAGTCATTTCTGAAGATGTTTACTTGCCCCATCTCTGGATTTAATCAACTGGAACCCACAGGTCACACCCTCCTAATGAAGCTTGAAATGAAGCTGACTAATAACAGCCCCGCTTTGCGGCACCTTCCAGCTCCTGAGCAGTATCACACCGGAGACGGTTTAAAACCTTACAGAATGGTAACAGGCACCAGGCCCCAACCAAACCACTTCTAGGTACTCAAGTCAAGTAATGAAGATCGCAGAACATCCAGCAAAACAACTGGTGCAGTTCAGACAGTTGACTGAATGCACTCCACACACTATAAAGTGAAATGTACCAACCCAAAGGCAACCACATCTGTTTAGTTTTTCTCATATCAAAAACATAACTCGTACGGACAATGAAAGATCTACCCATTTGGAAGCATCTGCTTCAAAGAAACAGATTTGTCAGCGCAAGCAGATGAAAATATCATAAATTTTCCATTTTGAAAAGGGAGTTCACGATTTCATATTTGGGGCCACAACTTCCTATCATTTTAGAAATAAAACTCAGCACTGTTAAAATCTCTTACCACCCTGAAAGCCAAGCCAGCTTCTCTCTGTGTAACTGTAGGCATCAAGCTCTGCCTCCAGTGCCATCCCCATATGTCTGGACAGGTGTAGCTAATCAAAGCTCAACCATCCATGTGCTGCTGCTGGACACACTTCTGCAGCTGCTTTGAGTTCATTATGTCACCAGGAGTCAAAAGTACTTCCAGAAGGAGTCAAGTTGAGCAGCCCCACTAACTAGATGTTCTCATTGTGTGAGTACTCTCAAATACTTAACACCAGCCAGTATCAGAGAGGCTGCACAGCCCTTTCTTCCTAGGGGGCATCAACAGGCTTCCTGCTCTTACCTGGCCACCTCTGCTCATAACACACCGAGGAAAACAATCACTCTGTACTGGGAGACTGACAATGATAAAATCCTAAAGAAACTAAGCCAAAATCAGTAAAAATGTGTTGTTAAAGAAGAAGGAATATCACAGTTCATATAAAAGCAGAGACATGTAAGTGTGATTTTGATCCTGTTACTTTGATCTGTTCATCTGTAAAAACATTTTGAGAAGTACAGACACCTCAGAGGGTCTCTGGCACTGCTTCCACAACTGGTCCGCTTTCAAGTGTGGAAGCACCAAGAGAGCAGGGAGAAATCCCCACAACAGCCATACCATAACAAAAAAGCAAACGGTATACACAGCACAAAAATGGTATATACGCAAGGACAACACCACTTTCTCTCTTCCTCTTTCGCAGGAGAGCTTTTATGACCAACGTGAGCTCTTCTCAAACCTCCTTAGGGGAGGGCATACCTCTCACCTGCAGCTCACAAGCATCACTCAGCCCCCATACAAATGCCACACACACAATTTGCTGGCCAGCATAAGGCACGGTCACCAGATTACCTGAAACATTTACAGTACCAACAGATTGCTTATCCTCCCAACGTGCCACAACAATGAAGCCTGAGAGGAGAAAGAATTGAGTCAAGAGTGGCAAATCTGGACACCTGCTATCTTGCTAGCACGCACACCTTTGACCACCTCAGTCTGGGACAAGAATTCTTACTCTCTGGCTGATGTTGCTATGGAGGCACAGTCTCCCATGGTATACCCTGCACCACACAAAGGCACTTCTCCTGGCCTTGCCTCTGTTCCTCAGAGGATGAAGTACTTGGGCAGAAAGCTTTCTTCTGCCACCATGTACTGAAGATGTACTAGGGGGCTCTGCTGATGAAATCACATCTCCTGAAAGGCACTTAAAGTCATGGGTTAACGAAGCCCTGAAGTATTAACCCACTCCTGTCTAAGGAATCACATTCAGTATCTGGAAAAGGTGGAGCAATAAGGCTTTATTGTGACTCGTGTATTCTTACAAACATGGCAGTTTAGAGAAAGAAAAAAAACTCCAAAGCTGAAGTACTTAAAATATCCAAGAGTACCAAAACCAACTGGAGAAACGAGTAAGTGAACAACAACAACAAAACCTCCATCAGCAGCAAGAGTGAGATCTCACTCAAACTTATAGCATGGAAGAAGGCTGAAGCTTAGCACTATGTTTTTCGAAGTTTTTATGTTAAAGGTTCAGATTGCAGTAATTCTTTCACGATGACACAACTGGGCCAAGGAACAGGCACACTGCAACCAGCCCCTTCCTTCTTCTCTGTGTAATGCAGGCAGAACTTCCAGGACTGCTGCTAAAAGCAATCTCCTTCAAAAAGATGTTTTCAAGAAAATGATGAGTGCTTCCCTGATGCAGGAATCCAGCAATATAAAGATCCATCACGCGGATGTAGCACTCAGTGCTCTGTAGCTTCAGGATCCATGTAGAAGAAAGATGTCTAGAGCTACTGCCCATTTTTGAGCAAGTTAAAATTGGAAGAAAATTACTAAAAAACAGCTTGAGCATCTATCTTTCTCAACATTTGAACTGAAAAGCATTTCAAGTGTGGCAAAAAGGCTGAATATTTTATTAGGTTCCTCAGTTTTTTTCAGCTGTATGACTTCCAATGTAGTGAACAGCTCAGTACATAACACCCCCGTATTTGTGTAAATTGACCGCACTAAACACGAGAGGAGAAGAACAAGGACAGATGTCGCGATCGAGGGGAGACTCGGACAGCCAATTGATCATTTAACAAGTCTCAGTTTATTAGCTTTTCGCGTGTGCTTAAGTACATTCGTTAATGAAGCTCATGCATATTGCAAAAGTAAAGCTCATGATTGGTAACCAGCTCTAATGTTAACCTCACCTTGTTGGAATTTCCCTGTCATTCTTATAGATACATCTTTCTCTGTTCCCACTCAGTCTCACTCTTCTTATGAATACATCTTCCTCAGTTCCCATCCTGTTTTGCTCGCTTGCTAAGCAGCTTCTTTATCCCAAGGATAGAACGCTCAGGACTATTACTTCTACTCTAAGTTATGCAGCTGTATCAAATTCTCAGTGCTATGCCCTTTATCTTTCAACCATTCCGTGAGAAAATCCTCAACAGACAGAAACAAAGATATAGATCAAAATCAACCACTTCCACAATTTCCATTCCAGCGACATGGATGGCTCAACCCGCCAAACACCATTTCTCATCTCCTCCATCAAGGTCAGGTTTTTAACTCAAACGATAAAAGGGCTTTAGATGGACCTTTCGTTTGCTTTTTAAAATCATCCTATAAACACCGGTAAACCTAACATTATGTTATTTAAATGTGGCTAATATTTATTGGAAATGCAAATTCTGACATCACATAAAAATGCAACTACTATAATTTTTTACACTGGAATAAATCATTGAAGCAATCTTTCCGCAATGCACTTGTTCATGCCAGACAACCCCATGTATACTAGTGCAGGTTAACCTGATCAACTTAAAAACAAAATTGCAAAAAAAATACAAATATGTATGACTGTATTAATATATTATGTACATTGTAAAACACAAAAGAAGAAAGTTAAAAAGCAGAAAATAAAGCTGATTTAAATACTATTTTAAATAAATGTATTTATAGTACAAAAAAATCCCATTTTCTTTGTGCACCTCCTAGGAAGCACGCACTCCACTTTGGAGACCAGACGTAGACCATCTGAGTGGTGAATGCTGTCCTTCTGAAATGCTCTCAGTTTCAGAGATGAAAACATGATTTCCCCTAAAACAGCCAAAATACAATTACGTTGGTTTTTTAGTTATGCAGTTTGCCCACACTGCTCTTACACATTGTGCAATTACTGAACAAGCTGATGAGATCTGTTCTTTAAACCAAGGCTAAAAACAGACATGTAAGAGAGCCTTTCCATCAGGCTTTTATTTTTAACAGGGACATTTGTTATGTTCTACCAAAAGTTTTGAGACTACTTCGAGTGGCGTGGGGAAGAGACAAGGCAAAGCTGGCAGCAGAACACTGTTCTACTACAAAGCCAAGCCCAAATCCAGAAGACAAAATAAAAATCACAGCCAGCACTGAAGCCTGACATGAAATGTAAAAGCCACAAAGACAACACTTCCATTCTCCACTTGCTGCAGAAAAGAGTCTTTTAGTTTGCCATGGTTTTAGCAGCACCAACTCAGCAGCTTTTCACTGACTGCCTGCTGGGAAGTACTTCAGCTTGAAGGACGCTCTGTTGAGGAAGCAGAGAGCTGACAATCTATACAGCTATTTAGTTCTTCCAGCTGTTAATGCTTCTTGCCTGATAAAGTGAGTGTGTCTTTAAGATGTAATCAAGCTAACAAGTGGGACAGGTGGAAGAATCTGCATTACTATTAGGGATTTTGAGTAACTGACTCCCAAGGCCCCATCTCTGCATGTGAATAAACAGAAAAACAGCAGTGACAACATTTTGATCAACTCAGTCTTATCTTCATCCAACATTTCCTGAACGCATAGCAGCAGCACTCTAAGACAGTCATCAGAAAGACTCATTCTGCATCAGTCCAGCTGACTCAAAGCAAACAAACAAACCTGGAGAACAGGGGAAAAAAAAAGAACAAAGAAAGAAGGGAAGAAAAAACATCATGGTGAAGTGGCCAGAATATTATGGCCCACTTACCAAGCCTACATTTGTTATGTGAGAATGCTATTTACAACATCACATGCTGGAACTTGTTCCCAAGCGAGCTAAACCTACATGCTTAATTGACTCAATAGACAATGCTGCATTGTCAAGACTAATCTTTTCCTACAGGCTACAGTTTCTAAACCACAAATGCTTTTATCCATTTTTATTTTTCGTAGCACTTCCCAAACCAGAAAACTTCAAAATATACACACACAATAGGGACTTGGGTAACTACTATATTGACTACTTCTAAAATTCACATGCCATATGCAGACTGAGTCATCAGGAAATCCAGGCATTTTAAAGAACAAGAGCCAACAGGTTCATTAGGTTGGTGTTTCAGAAATCCAAGACAGAGCTAGGACTAAGCTAGCAAGAAAGCCTGAAGCCAGACTCATGTCACCGATACGCACCATGTGACGCAGGGAGCAGCAGTTCTTGCTGAGCCATTTCCTGAAGTATTTGTTTCAAAGTTATTTCCAAAGAGTATGGTTTGGGAAGAAAGAGATCTACTTCTAGCTGAAGTCTGATAAATTGCCAATCAGAACTAATTCAGACAAACTTTACCTCGGCTGCTCCAGACTACTTTTTATTCATAACAATGAAGAAAGCTTTCAGGAAACATCATGGTTAGGAAAATGGGTTTACCTAGCAAATGAGTCACATGAAGTGAAGCGATAAACTTAAGTTTTTCAAAATAACGGCTGAATTTTAGGAATTGAAGTGTTCAACTATAATTATTTATTTAAAAAGACAAACTAGCTCAAGCTGTTCCATAATCAGCTTCAGAAAGCTGAAATTCACCATCTTAGGAGCCACCTTTGTGTTGTTGGCCTTCCTTTTTTTTTTTTCCTTTGCTTTAAATATGTCTCCTACCTCCCCTAAATCTGATGAAGAGAAATAGCATGGAGACGGGCACTACTAAATCTCAAAGGCTCTTGATGAGTTCTGGGGGTTGAGAGGAGAGAAAGAAAAAACATCAATTAAATTATGTCTTCTCCATCTCTCCAGATGGAAGCAACCAGCAGAACTGAAGGCTTCGTACTGCCACAAACCAACTCTGAAAAGGGCACTTGAGTTCTTAAAGAAGCTGAAAGTCAATGAAGATAGCTGGTCTCAAAGTACCTATAAACCACAGAGCAAAATGCACCCAACAGTTACCAGAAATATTAAGACCAAAAGTCTAGCTAACCATTAAAGACACCCATGTGCAGATGCAGACATACTTGTCTGTACAGGCTGGTCATTTAATTAGTTTACTTCTCATACTTTTATAGGTAAAATACAAGCTTTCTGTTGACACAAGGCATTCTGTATCTCAACAAGGTATTCCTCAACAAGAACTCCCTTTTAAATGGCAGTGTCTCACTGTAAAGACAGCCTTCAAAATGACACATTCCAGTAAACACAACACTTCTTCAGCTCAGGAATGACACTGCTGAGCATGTTGTCTAACGCACTGCCAATAAAACCTGTGTTGGACAGCCTGCCATCTCCCATGTTCTATCAGCTCAAGTTGAAAACAGCTTTTTGAAACAACAGAGGGTTAAATTAACAACCACTGTGTCTTTGTTCTGCTGCACCTCTCCCAGTTCTTCACAGCAAGCAGCAGTCAGGTCTATACTGGAGGATAACACAGCTTTGCAACAGCAGCGCGTTACTCCTTTTACTAAAGTGCTGAAGTCTGGTTCCATTTGTTCCACTCTCCTCCAGTCTTCACAAAAACATCATTATTCAATCTAACTGCAACAATTAAAAGAAAATGCTGTAGATCGAAAATTACCAAATAGAAAATAAGGCTCCCAAAAGCCAAGCCTTGTTGGAAAGATGTTCTTTCAGTTGCTACAGGGTCTAATGATATTTTGACAAGACTGCAATTATGCTTCTGTTACAAGAACAGATCTTGTTCTCCACGTCTTGCCAGGATAATACTGTTTTTAATTAATGCTTTTGTTGTGAAGTATACCCTCGGGCAGTAATGACTTTTATAATAATTTCAGTATGTAGCACGTATTTCCCCACACCATTTATTCAGAAATTCTCATCATTCGGCCGCCTAGATATTGCAGCAGGCTGACTTCCCAGAATTCTTCAGAACACTGTTAAACACTGCTGTGCCTACCAAGACACTGTTAAAACATGTCTTCATATGAGCATTTTCCTCTGCTTCCCTTAAGAAGGAAGGAACATTGTGTGCCCATTAGGCTGGCACTACCCCCAGAGAACCACATTGCTGCTAACCATCAGTCTTGGTTTCACGTTCGGGAACCAGCACGTAGGTCTGTCTTCTTTTCAAATGGGTGATAAAAGCACTTTGTGTGATGAGTTTCAAACAGAGTTACAACCCTTGCCCAAGTGCCATGAGGTGCTGATCTTCAGCTATGCTTACTGAGCACCAAACATGGGTTTATATAAATACACACACACACACACACACGCACAACTGCAGCTTTTATTCTTAAAATCCCCTGCACAGCACACCTCTCCAACTGCAGAATTCTCACTAAAGGAAGTTACAAACCAGTTTCAGCAAACAAACAGGCAAGTACTGAAGCCGCAGAAATCTAGACGCGTATTTATCCTCAGTCTGAGACAAGTAAAGCACTGTGTAGGAAATGTTATGAAATCCCTGTCAAGAAAACTAGGCCTCAGATTTAATCCACTGCCCCTATCATAAACAGCTGTGAAGTAACTGACTTGGTTTTGTTTTAAATATTATGCCTTAATAAAACATGACTGTCTAATTAACTCCACAAAAAGGTGGGATATTTCAAACCAATTCTCATATGCCAGTTAGAGCTGGCTTTACAATGCATTTGGATGGTGTGCAGTGACTTTGAGAAGCACAGTCAACATGTAACCTGCTGCCTTTCCAGACTGTGGGGATCCACTCTGTCTGCCACATGTCTTCTCTGACCATATTCAAGATAAGAAATGAAAACTTTAAATCTCACTTACATTGGAGTATTTGAGCTTTCTTAAATTAAAGTGATGCCTGTGTTTTAGTAGATTCAGTCCTCCAAAGTGTTCAAGCACTAAAACCTAACCAAGTTTATATCCTCCTCAAAGAGGAGTTGACATTAAATATTATTTCCATTTCTTCTCCGTTACTTTTCTTATTCCTCTAATAAACTGAATCACTGAATCCAATATTCTGCACAATCTCTCAAAAGAGAAATTAATTTCAGAATCCCAACCTCATTTCATACAGGAACGATCCTCAGTTTCTCCTGCATGGTTCTCGTATCGCTTCACTGAAAGCAAACATTCAAATAGGACAGGATTTGGTAAGAACAAATTTACGTATTGCCAGAGTAGTTGACAAATGACATTACCTGGCCTATAGCAAGAAGGCCAAACTAGCTGACAGCCATCTTTACTGCTCCCAAACTCTCTTCCTCTTGCTGGAAGGTGCATCTGCCTAAAGGGCACAACTTGAATTTTAAGCTCAGGTTGGACTTGTTCACACAGTCTAAAATCTGATGTAGGAGTAAAAATAGCAGCAGGTTGTCCAAGTTGTGTTAGTTAGTATTTGCAAAAGCCATCAGTGCAAGATTTCTAAGGCTTGCAACATCACAACAAATGAAGTTATTCCATCTCTTTAAACAGCTTAACGGACGTAAGACCACTCAGCACATACACACAAACAGTGGAATAGAGAATATGTCATTATTTTTAGAATGAAACCTATCACAGCTTTTGAAACTTCAAGTGCCAGTTACTTCTACACCACTGGAATATTTGCCCAGCAAATAACTACTGAAGAACTTAATAAAAGAGGTCAAAGCAAAACTAAAACTGAAGATGTTCAGCACATAGGCTTTACTTATAAGAACTGGTTGGATTATCACTACCAGCAGAAATCCACTGGTTATCTCTGAACAGCACGTTACAAGCATTAAGTAAGCTATCTTTTGATCCTTTTTTTCTTTGAGAAGACTGACCAGGTTATTCACTTCCTAATATGTTTATTGCTATGAAGGAAAATGTAACCTTGGAATGAAAATGGATTCCTCAAGCAGAAGCAGGCTGTCTAAGTAGCGTTAAGATATCAGAATTCGGGGAAAATCTTAGTAATGTTAATACCAAATCATCCACTAAAGAAAGAAGCATTCAGTTTCATTAAAAACAATCAGTAAATTAGCTTCAGTTAACTGTAAAATCAAAGAGTATGCACCTTGATACAATGCATTCTTGGAAAAGGAAGTTAAAGTTAGTAATTTTTTCTGTTTCTCTCCAGCTGTTACTGGGTGACATTACAATCAGTGGTACATCTAGTGTAAGTAAAATACAGGTCACAACTCACACCGAGATCTCTTCCCTCTCTTGATGATTTCTGTCATGCTGGCTGAGCTGCATAAAAAATGTTATCCAGTACAGACTATTAAACATGCCCTCCCTGCCTCATGGAATAACTTCTGATTCTGGAATTATTTGTATTTCAACTACAACCTTTAGATCTAATTCCTACTTTGGAAGAACAGAAATGTCATGTTGCACAAAGTCCTCGACTGGATGTACACAACACACTGAAATCTGACGCTGCCATACTTCTCCATTCCACGGATGTGTCAGTCACTGGAACTCTATATTGAGCACTGATAATTGTAATGACATTTATTTCTTAAAATGTGTTTGTGTTATAATTCCAACTTCTGATTAAAATAAAATTGTGTACCATTTGATTTATGTATCTGATGGAGGAATAAAACTTTCACAGCAGAACTGAATACACCTTTCTGTAACAAACACGTTGGAACTATCTGCTCTATCATCACGTAGCAGAAAAGTTAATTAAAGCATTCAAAGTTTACTTTAGTTTTACACAGCATAGCATTTATACCAAACAGGTCAACTGGAAGAGCAAGTCATAAATCAAGAAAGGATTCAGGTGGTCAGAAAAGAAGAGCTTGACTTTTTATTTGGGTTTTTGAGATTAACTGTAACTACAACAACTGTTTACGCAAGGAAGCACACTGAACTTCACACAGTTTGTATAGTACTAAGGTTTATTCACACTTCTAAATGTCTAGAGGAATACCTGATGACAGAGAATGGCACAGGTTTGAACTGTTTGTTATTATCAGTTCCTCCAAGAATAAACGATGACCAATTCCTATTCTAGCAGACCTGCACCTACACATTTCTTGCTTTCTTTTTCCCCCCACATCAACTCCTGTTGGTCAGACACTCCATGCTTTTCATCATCCTGCTTGATAGGCCTATGGAAACAGAACAGCAATTTCTATTTTCAGAGCAAAAAATACAGCATAAAAGAAGCCTATCCCTCTTCTCGGGCTTCTAAACCAAGCCCAGCTCCACTACAGGAAATACAGCAGCAGCGTGCTGGTTGTGCTGCTGAGAAGAGTAACACACCGTGTTGTACAGACATACAATTACCATTTTGAATTGTCATTACTGCTTACAACTAACTTGAATCAGTGCCCATTTATTGCTTTTGTGGAATATGTTTGGTTCATACACAAGAAGAAAATGAAGACAGGCCAGTTCTGCTGTATTTCTCAGCTCCCCTCCACTGCATGGTCTCCCTGGAACGTGCCCCCCCCCCCAACCCTGTGGGTTTGCACCTTGCTCTGCAGTGCCATTTTGCTGGGAGCTGTGCTCCAACAACTGGCAAGCTTCTGCTGGAGATACGGTTATTAACAAAATTATGTGATTGCCCCTTTCCTTCCTGAAGCTTGACCTGTTTCAAAATTATGCTACTGATGTGCACTTCTGTATCGGAGATTTTTGCCTGAATAGATATACAGACAACACTCCTGAGGACATGCAAGTTCTTAGTCTGATTTTACCTGGACCAGCAGTGGTCAGAGTATCAACAGAACCACGACAGGAGAGCAGGAGAGTTGTGCCATGGAAGTACACTAGTTTCTGTGTTAAATATCTCCCTTAAAAATACAGTAACTCACATTATTTATCTATATTCCATTCCCTTAGATCACAGCCAGTTTGCTTTAGTACAAGATTATTTTTTTCTCTTCTAGTTCTTGCTAGCATGTTTTGATTAAGTTATTACTGGGAATGGCTTTGCAGGAATATTAGAAGTCACTGAGAAGTCATTCATTAATCAAGCTCTGTATGCTTCTGTCACAATTTTTGAATAAGACATGTACAAAATCTATACTGCTAAAAAACTGAAATTAATCTTCTCATCCCTTATTAAAATTTGTCTATGTTAACATTTATTTTGCTGAGATTTTACATCCCATTAAAGGACGGAATAGATCAAAACCTTCTTCAGCATGTGAAATCCAAGTACCTTCTTCCCAGTGCTCTCTACAAAAACACAGCATTTCAGGTCTTCCAATTTTGCTGAGTTTTTTTTAGCTCTGATAAGTCACTGGGGGAAAACAACTCTATACAAAGGCAACAAAATTTAGTTTCAAAGCAGCTTTGTTGGTAAGTTAGCCACGTTAGCATAACACATCACGCTGGCTAACAGCTCAATTCAATACACAAGGTGGTTGCTTAGAATAAATAAATATATAAACAATATAAGTAAACAAAAGTACACACCTTGTTGGCTTCAATTAAATTTAGTTCACACACCAAATTTGTGACCACAAAGCCAAGTTCATGCATATTGCTAGAACTATTTAAAAACAACCTTGGACCTCGACCTATCGGCTACAGAAGGCACACTGCACCACAGCTAAGTTTGTTTTGTTTTTATAAGTTGCCATCCTTTGAGAGTATATTTGTAGGACTGGATTGGAAGAACCTTAGTTCAGTTTCAGTGCAACGGGAAGGTAGTAACTCCACGCAGATGTGTGCAATAAAACTTCTTCCATTTCAGTTAACAAGCCAGGCAAACATCAATGTTGGATTTTTTTCCTCATCCCCTTCTTTATACAGTTGGTTAAGAACTGCTTTTTCCTCATTATTTGATTTACCATTTTGAATTTAATTCTAAGCCACATATTAATGCATGGTTGTATTTATTAAAAAAAAAAAAAGACTCATCACACTGACTCCTCTGTGCTATTTCTATCGTCATCCATGGACGTACCACATATTCCTAGCACATGATATTTTGTTTGACACTGAAATAAAACATCTCACACCATGCTTCAGATTCATCCATTCAATGAAATCTGTGCTTCTATCTAGAGTGTGGCCATGTAAATCGCACAACAGAAAAAGCTAACTATCTACAGAAGCTTATATGCAAGGTTGTTTTTCTGTTGTTGTTTGTATCTCAAAATACAACCTTACGAGTGAAATTTGGAAGACCTTCTTTTGCTAATTTTTCTGAGGATTGTATTCCATCAGCTCCCTGAATTTTAGGGCAAGAGTAGCTTTGTTGAGCATCACCCCCACTGCTAGGCTGCGGGTAGAAGTTCCAACTGAAAAAACCAGAAAGGAGCCCTTTTCTGGAGATTCATAAGAGAATCTGCATTCAAGGAACACAAAGCATCAAGGTCATGCCTACTGCTTGCTTACGCTTGGAATGATTGTGTTTAAAAACCATAATGAATTTGTTTGCAACTAGCAACAGAAGAACACTGCTTAGAAATTGACTCAAGAATTAAAAGGTGACATTTCAATAAAGCTTGTTTTAAAAATCTTTATATAGTCTCTCCCATAAAAGTAGTTTTATTGTTCAACTCAGCCAGTGTGCAGTTGTTAGAAATATCGCTTCAGCAAGTCACAGAGCACAAGAGAGTAAAACCAGGCCCCTATGAAACCTCAGACATACCTACTGCAGCCAACACAAATGCATCAAAACCTGTCTGAAGCTGCCCGTGATGGAGCAATACAATATCCCTCTATTTCTCCATGACAGATGATAACACTACGATGTTGCTTTGCAGACAGTAGTATTAACAGTAATTCTATAAAAGAAAGAAAAAATACTCCTCTAAACCTCAAAAAACAACCCACTCACTGTGTCCCAAAGAGTAAAACAAAACTGTTCTATGGGATCCAAAACTGCATTTGGTCTTCTAGGAAAATATTACTATCAACGTGGATGAGAACATGACAACAACAAGAAAAAAACCACAACTATTGTACTCATTTACTACAATTCTGTTAAAATCACTAATGCTATACAACTACTTTAAAAGTTCTAGGAACAAAAAAAAATGGTTTATGACATTATTGAATATTAGATTAACAACACTAAAATCCATTAGCAGCACAGGGGCTTGTTTTGACTCAACTAAAACCAGATTTCTGTGTCAGATGGAATGACTCCATATGCATCTCTTCGGCAGGAGCACTGCTTTAAGCACTGCTTCAGTTTACTCTCATGTATAGTCACCCCCACCACCTCCAAACAGTCATGCCATTAACTGGATCAGAGAACTGATCAGTTGAAAAAAATATCATACCAGAAAAAAGTTGGCGTACAGCTCAAGGCGTAACTACACAAGTAACTACGCCAGCACAACAGCTACGAAACTCAAGAGATGCTTCCTCCAAGTCTACAAAGCTTGCTTTCACTCTTCAAACTCAATCTATCAAAACATTAGAATATCTTTAACCTTATTATGCTCTGCTGTCTTCCCAAGAGTTTTATTCCCATCCTACGCACCATGACAAGTTCTCCCACCACTGACTTGCAGGGAAAAATTTGGAGTAACAAAGAGAGTATCAAAGCAGACCAAGCACCACAGCAAACGCAGCTGCCATATCTGTGTGTGATTGCGGACACTGTGCCCTATACATCCTCAGTCTGGACTCAGCCATGAGGTCACATTTCTGAGACTGCTTTCTGAAGTCAAACTACATTAAAAATAAAGGGCACACTTCCCCAGTGGGTCTGTACTTTCCTCTGCTCTATCTAGTCCAGAAACTCATAATTACAGGACACCAGCAGTACTAATATGGAGGACGATTTCATGGACAAGCAGCAATTTCTTCCACTTGGGATGCAATTCCCTGCTATTATGACTTAACACACAGCACTGATCATTTAAGAAGCCATTTCATGTGGTAGCTGAAATGTGATTACCACACTACATACCCAGTAACCTGTCAGAGCTTCAAGCAAATTAAAACAAACTGCATAAGTACGAGCACAACAGCAGACAATAACCCAGAAAACCGATACACGTTGATCAGGTGTTCCAGGAAGGCATAAGTGAACACATGCAAGATCAGAGAGTACAGCAGTCATTTGAACAACTCATTCTATGCAAGATGAAAATTGGGATGCCACCATACAATGCTATCTTTTGTACATTAAACACAAAGTTTCTTAACTTATTGCACTTAAAAAAAAAAATGATCCTAAAAATGCTATCCAAAAGTATGCCACTTCATTTGCTTGGTTAGAAGAGAAACTACATCTCATTTAAAATGTCTTCAGGTGTGAGCCGTCCACCAGGATCTAAGCTAGAGGCTTTACTCTGCTGTAGAGAACCATTTTCTGAAGGAGCGTGTTAACAGCAGGAAGAGGGGTTGTGGAATCTCAACCCTTGGAGGTCTCCCAGACTTGGCTACACCACCACATCTGACCTGATCTCGCTTTAGCGACATTCTCCTTTGAGCAGGAGGTTGGGCAGATGACCAACCTTCATTAAATACTACGTTGACTATGTAAAAAGACTCAAACAGTTGCATCTGTGAACTTAGGAAAAAAACCATGTCTAGATCATCTGCTAAATCCATGGCCCTTTTAATCTTCCAATCTACTTAAGATTCCCAACAAACCTAAAGCTCCCCAGCCAAATTAACCTTCACGGCAGCGAGAAGAAAGCTTCCATCTCACTGGAACTTGAATCTCTCTCAAGATTTTTTTTTTTTTTTTTTTAAGAGGGGACACAGTCAACAGTCCCTTTTTATCCATTTACTTTCTGATCACCACATATGAAACAAACTGTTCAACCATCACAAGATAGGTACAGCTGGTTGACAAAAAAAATAGCGTTAAGTACTTCTATTTTGATAACTGAACAATCTTAACATGTAGACATACGCCACGTTGTTCTGCCTTGTGCAGTAAGTATCTGGTCACGATAAACTATGAAGTATTGACAGCAACTATTTTGTAACTGAACTCAAAAGCAGAATTTAAAATGTCAATTTCCAAGCAAAGTTCAGATCCACATTCTTTCAGCATTACTGGAATGGAGTACATGAAGAAATTGACCATCTTCCAACTACCCTGGCATCACTTACTTCTCCAGTAACATATATATTTAATTAAAAACCTATATACATATGTACTATTAGCTAAAAAATAGATACTCCATTCTGTAAGTGAATTTTTTTTTTTTAAAGACATAAACAAAGCATCATTTTATCACACCACCATACTTCACTTCTGGTGGAGCAGCTCCCATGCAGCCTGGAAGCAAATATGGAAGACCTTTCCCCTTTGAAGGTGAATGCACCAGTCTTTGCATCCCAAAGTTCACACAGAAGACTCAACTTTTAGAGACACAGCAATCATAGCAGGCATTACATTTCAGAAACTGATGACAAGATCTGATGAGGAACAGCAAGTTTAAAAAAAAAAAAAAAAAAAGCAGCTACAGAATAAGAATGATAGGCCATGATAAAAACAAAAAAAAACAATTAACAGCATCAAATAAAAAACAGGAAGTAGGAGTCAGCAGCTTTTGCAACAGGGATAGGTCTGGTCAACTTCCACAGGGCCTACAGACCTGCATATATGCTGGAAAAAGGAGTGCAGCAGCACCACAAAGTCTCCCAGTGACAGGAATTTACCCATAGTCAACTGCTGGTCACAAAGAACTGAAAAGCTATACAAAGTGAAAGGACAATAAACAGCAGAAGGAATACATTGAACATGGTTTTCTGTTTTTGTTTGTTCAGTGAAAGATTCAGAATGATGGGTCTTCTGTATCATTCATTCTGAAGCTTTCATCCAAGACATAGCAAAAACTGGAGAGCTACAAGGGCCACTAGAAAACAAAACAGAACAGAACGAACAGCTTCTTCTCCAGAACACCCAGCAGGTGAGGACTCTTCAGGTTTGAATAATGATCATTTACAGCAGAAAAGATCAATCCTCAGGAACACAGACAAGCATCAACTGTTCATTGTTACTTCCAAAATAAGAACTGGCACCACTGATTGAAGTTGACAGGAGCCAAGTTTAGAACAGAAAAAGGCATTTCTTCATGCACTGGATAGATGACCAGTGTGATTCCTTGCCAAAGCGCACAGCAGATGCTAAAATTTATATGGTCTCAAGAGGAGAGAGCACAAGTCTTGGAGGACAGCAGCGCTAGACAGAAACCGTGCCTGGCTCGAGATAATCCTGAAATGAAAGCAGTTGTAAACTGGAAGAGCGCATAGTAAGAGAATCCCGTATACTTCCCTGTTCTTTGTCCTTCCTAGAAGCTTGCTCATGACCACTGCGAGCAACAAAAAGCTGGGCTGGACAGGCACTTGGTTTTAATCAGTATGGGCACGTTTATGGAAATGTTTCGAACAAGCTTTCCTACAAGAGCAAAGCTGGCAGGGCTCAGCAGTTGCTCAATTTTAAAAATTGAACATCCTATTGAGAAGAGCAGATACAGAATAAAACAGTACAGCTACTTCTAACTGCCTCCCGACCGCCAGCGCGCCTACCTCCAAGTCAACCATACACCTTCTGATTTATTTCCTTTATGTCATCAATATATTTACACCTTGGACACATTACACAAAGATGCTTATATGAAATAAAACAACATTGTCATCTGATTCTGCAGGCCAGCCTTCCTGTGTCTGTCAAAAGCCAAATCTTGGCTCTGAAGGATCCACTGCAGAGGTAACAGCTAACAGGCCCTCAGCTGATCTGAAATGCTGGGCAGGAGCATAAGCCAAACAGCCTAATAGCTTTGACAGACAAAAGTTTTGTCTTTAGCAGAAATATTGCCTTGAATGGTATACAAGTGACACACTAACCCCAGAGAAAAGCAACCAGGCCTATTGAAGTCAAAATGCAAACATAGTCTACAAAGCACAACCATGGGACAGCGCCAGTTGCTATTGCAGTACAGTCTATATATCTTTGTAATAAAACTTTTCTTTTTGGACTCATCAGTTTGATAAGTTAAGATGTGAATTCTTAGAAGCAGTTATTTTTCTGCAGCTTGCAAGACAAAGATTTTAGGTGGAAGTCAAGAACTGACCCACATCCCACACAACAAAGCAACATGCATCGATGTCTTTTGCACAATGCGCACCTTGCGGTTTGACTAAACCAAGACCACACACCTACCCAGACATGGCACGTGGGACTGGAATATTCCAGTCAACAGCAGGTAGGTAACGGCATGGCTGCTATCCTAAGCAATCCTAGCTTCAGATCCCAGCTGCAGGTAAGGGCAATACAGATCAAATCTAAGTACCTGCAGCTCCATATGAGTTAAAACATCGTGTTTAAGCAAACAATCTTGCAAATATGTCATATATAATTGTACATTTTTTTTTATAGAAAAATTATGTGCAGATCTTGACAAAGCAACAAACATCAGCACCAGAATCTCCTCTATTTCAAATTAATCCCTTATAAGCAAACTTGTTCTGAATGCACAAAGAAGTGCTCAATGACCTCTTTAGGGGATGAAATTGTTTTTCATTTATTTACATAAAATCTACTCACTACGAAAGCCAGCAACTTTCACTTTATTGCAACTCCCTCAACAGCTTGATAAGTTAGCTGTTACTTGGTTGAGAAAGCACTTGAACCCCTCCTCCCCCAGTGTCACAGAGGCAGCGTTTGAAGGCATTCTAAAAGGGCAAAACTTGGCACAGAGCAAAGTCTACGCTCCTACTGCAACAGGATTGCAGAGTGGAGGAATCAATTAAAGTTCACAAGCAATCTCTGAGCTGTTCACCATCACAGCGTAAACAGGATTCAAATTGTAGCCCTGAGCAAAAGCCACACAAATAGCTGCAGCAGAAGAAAAGGTCCCCCCAGTTCTGCCCACTCCCATACCAATGCAGCCTTCAAACAAGGAGTTGGACAATGGGTGACACGACTTCTGAACTGAATTAAGAATCATTTTTTCCTGGAGACATTTACTGTGGACAACTGTCTGAATTCCTCCACAAATGTCTATAATGTCTGATCATGTTAGGAACTACCTAGCCCCATAATACAAAATGGGCAAAAACTTGAGTTGCAAAATATTTTTTGAAGAACGTAATTAAGACTTCTTTTGACGTTGCTAATAGAGATGCTAAGATGTTAATTCTTAGCTAACTGTTTAAAGTCTGTTTCACATTTTTTCTTCCTTATGCCTAGCCAGTGACTGAATTAGCAGGATATTGTGAAATATCCAATAGCTTTTTTCCAGTTATTAGTCATTACAGTGGAAACCAACAAAAAAAGCCCACAAGCACACAGATTACAGCACTTCTCTCAATACTACAGATCTGAAAGTTCCTATCCTCTGTTAACTAGTAATCATTTGGTCCCAATGCCTTAGTTCTGCTTTAGGATGGCTTCAGAGCATGATTCCCCTAAGAAGGGAAAACCAGACAGACCAGTCACAAGAGCCAAGGCTGACTTGAGTCCAAATGTTAAACTCAGTGGGTAGAAGAGTTTCAGTGACACATACAGAGGGAAATTAAGTACGTGTGTGTTTAGGGACAGAAGTAGGAAAAGGAAACATGGATCTACACTGATGACATGTAGTTATGTCAACAGTAGTCTAAGAAACAGCTCTCTCTGCATGCAAACCAGACTGCAGGCAGCTTTAGCTGAGGCTAATGTCAGGCCTGTGTGCACAAAGCACCGTAACCATGGAACGTACCATCAACTGCTCTCACTTAGACTGCAAGTGTTCAAAACTTTTTAGTGTTAAACAAGTATAACTCATCCTGACCTAAAGACAAGTACAGAAGGGACACCTAATCTCTCTCTGAATGCATATAAATGGCCTGTAAAGTTGGGTGCAGAAGATCCTTCTAAGCCTACCAGCTTAGACATGAAGAGTCACATTTGACAAGCAGCTCCTGCTGCATGTTTTATGTTACAACTGCATTTCTAAACTCAAGCTTAAGACCAAAAAGTCCAGGCACTGCCCCTTCTCAGCAAGGGAAATGCACGCCATCTGCATGGTGCCACTCAATCTCCTTCCATTCTGTTTCAAACACTAAGACTTCACCCACATTTTTTTTCTCATTTTTAGTAGTCTTCACCCTAAGAAAAGTTTTCCTGCGATATGACTGTTCGGTTTCACTCTTTCTTTCTAACAACCTTTAAGACTTCAGATTACACTTCTTGTAAATACATCTCATTCCACATCCCTAATTCATGCAAAGTTGTTCAGTCTGATAAAGTTTTATCAATAATAAAATATTAAAAAACACCACTGAACTGTGTGTGCATTGGATATCTAGGTCTACCAGCCATATCAACTACACCACGAACACAGTAAGTGTGGAAAGAAATTCCTTTTATTCTCTCAGTGTTCTAAAGAGACTATATGATGTTAGAATGAGAGTGACTGCAGAGAGTTTGCCAACCAAGCTTTTGAAAAAGGAACATCAGAATGGAAAAGATTTTTTGGGATTCTATAAGGCAAATATACTTGGTATTAAAACTCCTCTAGTGAGTTGCTTTTTTCCCCCCTTTACTCAAAGGATTCCAGTTTGCGCACACAACCTGCGCTTGCTTGCCTTCAGATGATGTTATTACGTCATAAATGTCTAATTTTACAATCTATCTGGAAAAGATAAAAAGTTTACTTAACATTTCAGCTACAACAGGTAATTAGAAAGGGGAAGGCATTCTTAAAGCAGTAACTATTTAAACCAACTCTCGTAGTGCAGACAGAGTACCAACAAAGCTCTCCATAAATCAGAACTCTTTGGAGATAAACTAGCAATTGTAAACGACCTTTATTTGACTTCCCTATAAAACAGCTCAAGCAGGAAACAAAAAATTAAAAAAATCTGGCTTCACAACCTCAGTGTAATAATCAATAACTAAACTTACTGCTAACACTGATCTGAGTTAGCAAACAGCATGCCAGAGCCTCAACAAAAGGGATCTGGTCTTTCACTATGACACAGTAAAGTCTCATTAGTAAAATTAAAGCAAAGTCCAAGACTGTTTTCAAGACAGCTTTGTCTCCTTAGCAACTGGCATGACGGACAGGCAGTATACTGGTAAAGGTCTTGCTTTACAAGGCAGCTTTATATTATTAGCTTGACTTAACCAGCAATTTAGAAAACCTCGCTGTACTTCCCTGAAACACAGCCTGAAGGAACCGAGCTACAAACCAGCTGAAACCCCAGCTGAGGGAACCTGGAAAAGAGACTCCAAGAAGCACTTCAGGATGCCACGAAATAGCAACGTGGTCTGGTTATGCCTTCTGAGAACTCCAACAAAACTCCAGTTTTAATTAACAAAAAACCTATTAGGTACAGTTTTCACAAAAAAGACAAACTTTCCCCACGTTCTCAATTCCTATTTAAATACATTTTAAAAAAATGTATCTTTTATCTGGTAAATAAAAAATATAAAAATATATA